>JAJPUD010016904.1:0-32757 GCA_023553655.1 Myrmecobius fasciatus
GGGCAGAGTGTCCCGAGTGCCTCAGATAAACTCCAGGTGTTTGGAGTTTGGAGTTTGGAGTTTTTGCCACAATGAGCTGAGTCTCATCCTCACTTCTGGCCTACACCAATCTTTATCCCTCTGTCCAAGTTAGACAAACCTGATGTGAAGTTCTTCAGAGATATCAGCAAGCAGTATCCAAGTATTTCTGAATTCGTTGACTTGAAGATCAGTTCAGAGGCTTATTTTATTTTTGATTTGAGAGAAGATCTGAGGAGATGCAGAGAGTCACATTTCCACTCCACCATCTTTGCTCTGCCCTTTCCCCTTGGGGGTAAAATTTGTAATGGAAAGCTTTGTAAAGATCAATGCTGAGGAACTACCCATACATACATTATGCAAATAAAAAGCTTTAATAAAAAAATTACCCATTCATATGTTTTGCAAATAAAATAATATTAAAAAAGAAAAAAGAAAAATTAGGATGGAAGCAGAAAACTGGTAAGAAATTTATCTCCAATTATTTTGATAAAGTTCTCATTTTTAAATATGTAGAGAATAGACTGAAATGTATATGACTAGAAGTCATTCTCCAATTGGTAAATGGTAAAAGAATATGAACATTTTTCAGATGAAAAACTTAAAATCATTTTAATCATATGAAAAATTGGTGTAGATCACTATTGATCAGAAAAATGCATATTAAGACCACTCTGAGGTATAACTACACACTTTTTACATTGGCTAAGATAACAGGAAAAAATAACAATAAATGTTGGACGTTTTGTGGAAAAGCTGGTTCAGTAATACATTGTTGGTGGAGTTGTGAACTGATGCAACCAATCTAGAGAGCAATTTGAAACTAAGCACAAAGAATTTTCAAACTATGCATACTATTTGATCCAGTGATATCTCTAATGGTTCTGTATCCTAAAGAGATCATAAAAGAGAAAAAAGATTCACATATGCAGAAATGTGTGTAGCAGCCCTTTTTGCAGTGGCAAGGAAATAAGAAACAGGGGATGCCCATTAGTTTGGGAATGGCTGAATATATTATGGCCTACGAATATTTTGGAATATCATTGTTCTAAAAGATACAATCTGTATGATAATTTCAGAAAACCCTTGAGATTCTTACATGAATTGATGCTAAGTAAAGTGAGTAGAACCAAAAGAACATTGTAGCCAGAAATAAGATTATTTGATAATCAACTCTGATGAACATGGCTCTTTTCAACAATGAGGTGATTCAGGCCAATTCCAATAGATTTGTAATGGAGAAAGCCATGTGCACCCAGAGAGAGGATTTTGGGGACTAAATATGTATCACAATATAATATTTTCACCTTTTATCATTGTTTGCTTGCTTTCTTTTTTTCTCATATTTTTCCTTTTTGATCTGCTTTTTCTTGTGTAACATAATAAATGTGAGAATTACACATGTTCAACATGTATTGAACTACTTGCTGCATAGGGAAGAGTTGGTGGAAAGGGAAGGAAAAAGGTTTGGAACACAAGGTTTTTCAGGGGTGAATGTTGAAAAGTAGCTTTGCATATATTTTGAAAATGAAAAAAATTATTCAAAAAATTAATAAATAAAAGTGGATGGAGAAGAAATACAGTATGGAAAAAAATGGTGACGTGGAAACAACTTCCTGTTTCTCACTAATAAAGTACAAAGGTTTAACAGCATTTATATTTTGAAAAGAGGATATGGCGTTTGGGTATCTCAATAGCATCACTAGTATTAGAACTGGGAGACGGAATGTTGAATATACATGCAGAAAAATAGATTTTCCTATCAAAATATATTTATTCAGCATTTGAATAGCTAGAAGACATAGAATGGGAAAACAATTGTCCCAAATGAAACAAATTGCAGTTTCACAAAGTAAAATATAAAGGGAATGATTAAATAAAAGAAAATTTGAGAAAAATTGAGAATCTGAACTAAGTGGAGAGAGGCATGACAAGTATATAAACATTAATGCAGCTAAAGAAACAAATATTAATGGCATTTGTTTTTCACAACTTTTATCTATTTAAAGAAGAGGAAGGTAGGAATTTGAGGAAAAGAATTGAAATATAAAAGAGGGAAATGTATAATTAAAATAATAAGCATGACCAATAATGATCCATAAAATAGATAAAACCTTAATATAGAGAAAAGCAGAATGGATTAGAAAGCACGATTCCAAAATCTTGATTAGAGTTAACATACTTGAAATATAAAAATTCACAGACATTTAAAATATAAGGCTGGAGTAAAGACTCTTATGCTTCAAAGAAATCCTAAAAAGGATAGGATAACCATTATCACAGAATAAACAACAAGAAAAAGAGATGATTAAAAGGGAAAAGCAAAGACACAATATTTAGCTTAAATGCCTCATAATGAAATATTATCAATGCTTAATATATACATATTCATGGAAGATGTATCAATTAAATATATAAATAAAACATAATCAAATTAATAGGAAAAATGAAGAGCAAGAATTCTTTTAGAGTAATCTTTATTTTCCCCCTTTCAAACCTATATAAATCTAAGATAAAATACAAACATAAAAGAAGTTAAGAAACTGAATAAAATTTTAAAATAGTTACACATGAGAGATTATTGGTGATTACCTACTGGTAATCATAAAATCTATACAAATACTGCACTGTGTATGGTGCTGTTTAAACAATTAATCCTGAGCTAGGTCATAATAACCTATATTACAGGCTTATTGTTGCCCTGTACCAATATAATAGCATTGAAAATACTATGTATATTGATCTACGGAGTTCATGCTATACCCATATAAGTACCAAAAGATTATTTTACATCATTAAGCAACAGTAACAATAACAACAACAACATAATAAGTGAGAATCCATTATCTGTAGAGGAATAGGTCAAGTATCTCTAATAAAATAATAAAAATAAGAGGATAGTCAGATGACCTAGAAGAATCGGATTCCAATTTATATTGCCATCTTGATTTTATAAAAAGACATTTGTAGCAATTTTGAAAAAATGATCATTAGAGTAATTAAGTTCTCAAGATTTATAAGCAAATGTCACAATAAAATAAACTAATACAAAAACTTCTAAGCATCATCATTTTATTAATAAAGCACAAATTTACCAATAAATAGGATTTCAGCTTCTTCATCAGATAAGACCCTAAATGAGGAGGAACACTCTTTTTTATAGGTTTTGAGGAGTATAAAACAAAGAACATCACATTATAGACAGAAAACAAGTTATGATTGGTTGTTAGAGCTCAATGTCATAAATGGAAAAACCAATGGTTGATTACAGAGCTGAGAAATGGAGGGAAATATGATTGGTTGGAAATTGGGAGACAGGGGCACCTCCTTTCCTTCCTGTGAGTAAGAAATGTTCATTGTCTGAGTCCATCTGCAAGCTTAGAAAAAGATCCAGACTTCTTTGGATAACATTCATGAAAGATAGTTTAATAGTGTACCTGACTCCTAGTTTAAGACTTGAGTCTTCAAGGAAGGTAATAATAGAACAGTGATTACTAGGACAACTGGATTTCTAAACTTAACTCATTACAGACTAACTGAGCTTCTGAACTAAGTTCTGAAAGAAAGAACCATGACTTATATAATGATAGGTCAAAATCAATTAATTGTAAATAAAGTCAATTTTTATAAAAAGAGAATCAATCTAATATATTTAAATCTAACATAATTTTCAGTTAATTGAAGAACTACTTAGATGAGGGCTTACTATATACAAATTATAATGGAAAATTTGATAAGCCCTAAAATAGAAATTAGTCATAGATCAACATTTTATAGCATGTAATGCAAAAAACTCCATATTGATTCAGTATCTATATATAATATCACAAGAAATGATGAAAAGGGTGAATTTTGAGAAACCTGGGAAGACTTTATGAGCTGATGCAGAGTGGAATAAATAGGACCAGTGAGAAATTGAAGACAATGATTAAAATATTACAAAGAAAAATAACTTTTAAATTCATAAGAATTTTTACTATATACTTTAACAAATACTAAAAAGCATTCTATAAAGCAAACAGATGCATAATTTTGTGTAGGCTGCTCTTCTTTTTTTTTCTTTTATGTGAAAGTAAAAATGTTGCTTATATATATAAGGAAACATTTTTTTTAAAAAACAAAACATTTTTAGATGTCACTATATCCTCACTTCATCTTCATGATTTTATTCTAATACTAATCATCCCATTGTTCTTCTATTGATATTTCTTGTCTCAAATTCAATCACCTGTATTCAATTGTCAGGTTTCAAGGACTCAATTTATACTATGTGAGTTGAGGTACATATGGACAAAGAAAGAATTCATAACAATAAAGAAAGTGATTTTCCATGGAAACAAGTACATAAAAGAATAGGTGTTGTCAAGATAATATCTTATTTTCATCTTTTCCCTCTCATCTCATAAGATTTACATTCAATAAGAATACACTATTTGAATATAGTAGGTAAACTACAGAAAAGAAAATGGAAAAAGAATAGAACAAGGAAACTGCCATTATAATCAACAATGCTCTTATAGCCACAGCAAAATATCTTTTACGACCATTCAGCAACTAATTTTTGCATGTTTCATTCCACTTATTTATTTTTCATTCTACATATTTTGGTTAAACATGCTTTTACATAATAATAAAACTGTTTAATTTTATTTTTTCATTCAAAAAGAACTGCTTAAAATAAATAGAATATGTACTTTAATAAATGATTTTTAAAATAATATTGAATAGATTAATTTAGTAAATCAATAATATAAATCAATTAGTTTATTCTTCTAATTTGGTACATGGAATTGCATTTAATACTACACAGTTGGTTTTTCTATCACCTATCTTTTATTAACCAGTAATAAATAGCAGTTATTTATTCTTTGGTTATCTTGCCTTTCATTTATTTTGCATAAAAGATTTGAGTATTTTCAAAATGTATATTGAATAAGCTTTTCTTTATGCCTAATTCATAAAATAAAATTCCTAACACTTAAATGACACTTAACAGTATTGATATTATTAGTATCTTTTGAAGTATCATAATTTTACTTTAAAAATAGCTTTAGTTTCTTATATTTTTATCTACCAAAAAAGTCTGCTTTTCAGTTCATTAACGCTTTTTTTGTCCTTTTAACTCCTCTGCCATATGTTTTATCTATTTTTAATCTAGTATTCATTGTCATTCAGTTGAAGAAATTCAAGCAATGATCAATTATTGGGTATCCTGGGAAAATATGCAATTGATAGGATTTTTCAGTTTTTAAAATTAAATCATTATTTTGGCATGATGTAGACCAACTGGTAATTGAAGATTTCAAAATGGAAGAAGCATAATTAGATAGATGGTACTTTGCAAATAATTTGAATACTTTAGTGGATTGAAAGCTCAATATGAATAAGCAGTGAGATGAATCAGTCAAAAAAATTAATGCAATCAAGGGGGTTCCATTAAGGAAAAACAATTACCAAAAATAGCTAAGAATTTTTTTGTATTCTGCATTCATCAAATCTCTTCTAGGGGAAAGAAGTTACTTCCAATTATCATAATTTGAAATGGACATTGATCAACTGGAATCCAGAGTAATTCAAGCAGGATGTTGAAGGACCATAGCATATGAGTAGCAGTTGGAAGAACTGGTAGTATTTAACCTAATAAGGAGAAGTGGGGGAAGGGAGATATTAAAGTATGAAGTGATAGCTGTCTTTAAGAATTCAAAGGGCTGTCATAGCAGAGGGCATAACCGGGAGAAATCAGTACAAATTGCAAAGTGAAAAATTTAAATTGAAGTCGGAGAGAAAAGACAAACAAAAAGCATACAATAAAACAAAGAAAAATTCCTAACAAAGACTGGCATGTAAAAAAAAAAGTGGGATGGAATCCATAAAAGATGCTGGGTATCTTCTTGATATTGAATATTTTGCAGCAGAGACTTTTGATCACTTGTTGTCAATGTTACAGTATTTCTTTCATATCTGGGTTGGCAAGAGGGCAATTTTGAGCTCTTCTACCTTTTAAATTATGTGATTCTGTGATTGGGGGATAGATCAGTGTATAAATTGCATAATTAGATTTATTTATTTGATGTTGTGTTTTTTTCTTTAAAATCAGACTAATGTACATAGTTACTTGTATTTATGCTTGAAGATATGTTTTCTTTCCTTCCCAGGGCAGTAAAAAGGCACACTGACATCTTTACCAGCATCATGCTACACCCTTCTTTATGTGAATGGCAGCCTGGCCACTTCAAGTAACTATGTTAAGAAGATAGCATTAAAAAGCTGTGGGTATTACTTTTTAGGCCAGTTTCTTTTTGTGTGTGTAAATGGAGTTTTTATTGGATCATTCAAAACAAAGTTGAAAGTCACTTAAATGCAGAATGCTTAAATGTTTCAAAAATATGACACTTGTTAGATCATCTACATTCTGACCACCCACAAAATCTGGTATCTTCTTCTGGGCATTTCCTCTAGTCCTTCCTTCACATGGTAGGAGACTATTTGAATCCCCGGCAGTTTGATCACATAAAATGCCTTTTCCTTAATTGTCATTTCCTGAGTATCACTAGAGTATGAGATTGTCCATCCTTCATGAAATATGTAGAGAAATAAAAAAGTTTATGCAAAAGGATATCATGTTTCAGGTAAACAAGATTCCTTACAACTCAAAGGTTCTATGATTTTATAATTCAAAGTATTCAGGAAACACTGAAGATTTTCTTTATGGAAGAGTCAGTGTGACTTCATTCTTGACTTCTTGCAAAGAAAAAAAAAATCGAGCAAACTCTAGGATGTTTACAGATTTGAAAATATCTATCACAGAACAATACACAAAAAAAATTGAGTGCATCAAGGTGCTGATTAATATCAATAGGGGTTCTAGAGAAGTCATTAAGAATATTATTACCTTCCACCCATTGAAAACTTACAAATAGAAAGTACTAAAGATCATTTATTCTTGTTCAAACTTCATCTTTGTTCTACTATAAATAGCCTTGGAAACTGTTCTTGTGATCATATTGAAAAAGTCGGATAACTTGTATTTATAGTGTTGAATCTTATCTTATGTGTATGAAAAAGTACAAGACTACTTGTCCTCTCTTGGTTTTCTGGCAAAAGATTTTTCAGTGTGTGAGTGTGTGTGTGTGTGTTTGTGTGGAGGTGAATCTTATAGTTGCCATCAGTGGTATTATTAGCTAGTCTTTCTTAATTCATCACATTATTACATCTTTTTTGCTAAGTATTTTCTATTATGTATACACAAAGAGAATCTTCTTTAGTAAACACATTGAACTCTGCCAACCAAGTTTTAAGCTAAACAAATGCAGCCTATGAGTAGGTTGAACTCGCACCTGCTGTGGCAGCACAATGGTACAGAAGAAGACTGTTCCAAAATTCTAAAAATGGACCAATAAGGAAATTTTGTAAAGGAGTAGAAAAAAGTGTTTTAAGACTGTATTCCAATATTGTAAAGCTTATTTGTAATGACAATTATTTCAATGCTAAATAAATAAAAACATATTTTATATCATAATTTAATTGTAATTATATTATAAAGTATTTGTAAATATGTTGACAAATGTTATTGTAGATAATATATGCCTTTATAAAAAAGTTATATGTAAATCAATTGCAAATCAAATATTATTTCCCATTGACCTATGTTATAATTTCAGAGGTGCCTTCCTGGAGAAATAATTCTGAACTAACGATATAATAAAATAATATGTAAGAAAGAAGTAAGCTTTAAAAATCACTCTTGGAAAGATAGCAGCATCCTCATAAAACATGAATAGATATGCTCAATAAATAAGTCAAATTCAGTAATATCAATAGATGTATGAAGAATGAAGTTTCTTCTTCAGCAGGAAAATTCAGAGCCATTTTGTGACAACCACAATAAATGAACTCAAAGTTAGCTGCTTGAATCAACAACTCCCCAGTAGATGCTTTTTTACTTACTAGTCTTTTTCCAGAATATTTTAATGTACTATATTAAATCATTAGAACCAAGCCAAGGACTTCAGCAACTTCAGACTATATTTCTTCATTTGATTCTTAGAACACTATCTACCCCTTTTATCCCCACACAAAGCATATTCCCCTGAAGTATTACCATAGATTCAAGGGCCTCCACAGGTCAGTTTTTATTCAAAACCAAAGCTCATGGACCTATGCTGATATTTTCCTTAACCAAAAGACACATCAATTCAAAGCAAAAGATATTTAATCAAACAATCTAATAAAAATTAAGAAAAAATGCTGCTTCTTCCTCTTCCTACCATCACATATATGGAATATGATTTCCCAAATGTTAACAAATTGCCAATGGAGAAAAGTACACACATAGAGAAAAGATACCAGATAACATGCATGGAGGTCACACATAAACATATAACAAGTAATTACATAATACATATCAAATATATCAGTAATTATTGTGTCCAGAACTTCCCTCATGCAGAGGCCATACACATCAGCAGATTTTATTTGGAACTGAACAATTCATGTCTATGTTACTAGAGAGATTGGTACCTTCCAGTAATACCATTATTCTGTTTTCTGTTGCTGACTTCGAGATGCTGCATCATTACCTTCTGCTGACATCATTTTTAAATTTAATATCAGAATGCTGCTTTTTATTATGACATCTCTGCATAATGTCTTCCTTTATTTTCTGATTACCCAACTGATGTCTGTGACTATATTCTCATCATTAGATATGTAGTGTCTTGAGGATTAGCTATTTCACACATCAGTGCCAATGTATTGTCAAATGCTAGGATGAGATAGAAAGCTTCTTCCTAAGAAGAAAAATCTTAGCAGTTTTTTTCCTATTTATGTATTATCTCTATCTATGCATCTACATAAAGAATTATTTAGTCATAAGCTCCAGAGAGGGAGCAGTGAATGAAAGGTGATCTTATGTGCATGATAATATTATTTTTTTTTCTTTAATTGTTGTGTAGACAACTGATTCAAAGTCCATTATCTGAAGCATCTGTGTCACTTATTGTTAAATGTCAGGGCCCGAGAATGAGAAAACACAGGCCTATGCATAAACTTTAGATTGAGTGATTAACTACACCTTGAGACTGCTGGACCATATCCGTGCCTTCCACTCCCTGTTACTCGACCCCCATGTCCTTACACTCCTCACCCTGCTGCCCAACCCCCGTGTCCTTGCATTCTCCGCTAATTACCTAAACCCCATCTGCAATCGGACCAGCCTGACCACCTCCACATTCCTGCAACTCCTCATCCCTAACGGCATTGGCCTATTTAACCCTAGCTCTTTTGTTTCAATAAACGAGACTATTCCATCTGCCATGTAGTCTCCTTCCTCTCTCTCGCCTATTCTCTCCCTTCAGGTCGGGTCCTCCTCGCCCCCACGAATTACTAAAGTCCCGGTGGACGGGACAGTTAAGGAATTCCTTAAAATTTGTGTCACCTTTCTAATTGATATGGTTCATTCTCAAAACACATTTCAATACTCAAATGGTGTTTAAACTAGAGTTTTGAGAAGCTGAATATTGCTCACAAGATTCTCTTTTGTTGCCATTCAAATAAAATAGAACAAGACAAAAGCAGAATGAAGAATAGAGGCAATTATCCCCCAATGTATATTCTGCCTTTGTTATGATTATCTGACAGCAATGAAAACTTTAGCAATCCTTTTTATTTTATATCTGACAGTTATAGGTCTTATTTGTCTCATTTCTCACTCTCTTCCCAGAATTTTAGAATAACTACTTTGTAACTTTTGGTTTCATAACAAGTGACAGTCAAGAAAGCTCACTATTATGCCAACTGTTGTATTTTTCTTTACTGATATGAGTTCCAAAAGTATGCTTACCTGAGTCTGTAAAAAAAGCAAATGGATAAAAGAAACACTGGACAAAAGAAAAAAAAAGAAGAAAATGCGACAAAATTAACAAATCGGGGAAAGACAGCAAGAATGAAATTTTACTATAGCAAAATGACTAAAGGAAGGATTATTCCAGAAATTATTATTAATTGCTGCAAATATATATATATATATATATATACATATATATATACATATATATATGTATAAAGTGTATACAATTCGAAAGGTAATAAGAAAATTATTGAGAGTACTTTTAATGAAAAAATTTCTAAATGAGTTACCAAATATGACATGCTTGGAGAACTTTATTCCAGACATGTATAACCAGAAATATGTTTACAATGCATGTTCAGGTGGTATATTTTGCAGTTGTATATTTTCATATTGGAGAAGAGTCGGAAGTTTGTTCCTTGGTAGTAGGAACATCCAACTACATTCAAGGAGTGGTATAAAGATGCTGATATTATAAGGATGTCGGAATGAGTTGTTCAGTCTACTTAAGAATAGGATCAATAACTGTGATGTTTCTTCAACCTCTTTATTTCTATAATGTTTGTTAGTTGAGAGAAAGATCTATGAATCATAGAGATTTGGAGATGAAAGAAATCTGATTTACCATGTATTCTATTTCTTTATTTAAGAAATGAAAAAAATAGAGATAAAGGCCACGATGAAGTTGCCCAAATAATTAATGGCAAATAAATTTTGCAACATAGGTTGAATGACCCCTTTCTATATGAGTTTTTCTATAGTTACCCTTCCCCCATATGACTATCTTAATCTAACTTAATTCTATCAGGACTGGAACACCCTACAGTAAGATATCTTTGAGGGGAAAAGATCTTTCCTTAGATAATTCATAGTGAGTTCTGGCAAAGTGAGCAGGCCAGATGTGTAAATAGGAAACAATGAGTTTAAATCCTGTTACTACATCCATGTGCAATTTATTTAAAATCTCTCTGATTCTCAGTTTCCTCATATGTAAAATAGATTGGAATAATTGTTCTCTAAAGTATCTTCTTGTTTAAAATCTTTGAAAATATGAAATTGTCACACATTTACTGTGAAATCAGTAATTGCTGACTAGATTTAAAGGTAATTTTTTCTTGTAAAAACACACAATTTTGACCTCTGCATGGGTCATACAAAACACCAAAACACAGGTATCTCATAACAAAGTACTGCAAAATAGTGTCAATATCATAGGAAAATAGATCACAGGTAACAAATTAAAAATAACCTTAGGGATTCTGATATAAAACTACCTCATTTACAGGTGAACAAAGGAAAATTAAGAAAGGTTACATCAATTATTTCTAGTCACATAGTTAGTAGATATAGTGGGAGAGAAAGAAAGTAGTTTTGGACCTAGATACTTATGTCCCAATATTCCTTCTAATTAAATGTAGCCCTATACATTTTAACCATGGGACCTAAATGAGATCAATGTCTTGGATGATTATTGTTAATCCAATGAATATAATTTAAGAATCAGCCACAATGAGGCAAGATTTTTGCTTTAAATCAGGGAATCAATAACTTCTAAATTATATGACCCCCCAATGGAAAACTCTCAATTTTTTCTCATTCTCAAAATATCTAAAACTTCTCTAAAATAAGAATTATATGTCAAGAGGGAAAAATAATTCTATCACTATCCACACCCTAACAAAGCAAGTGTCCTTATTGAGGGAATAATCAATGAGTAATTGAGAGGGTAAAGAATCAGAAAGTGAGCAATAAGGAAATATAAGGAAAAATGGTTACAATTATTAAAGTAGAATACAGTCAGAAACCTGAGTATAAGTAAAGAAACCAAAAGGGAAGACAATATTTTATAACAGCAATAAAGTTTCTAAATCAACCCAATTGTCTGTTAATAAATACTTTGTCAGTAGAAAATGAATGGGTACTTTATGAAGCAGAGAACCCTATGAATTCCAAAGACAACTTGGAACCACAGGGTCTTGTAAAGTTGAAAAGTGAAATACGATCTGTAAAAGAAAGTCTTCTGGTCTTCACAACATAAATAATCAGTGAAAGAGAAAAAGAGAAATTTGAATATTTCAAAGAGCGAGACAGACACAGTCTGACAGACACAGAGTAACTGTTTAATGCAAACACATAGAAAAGGACAATTTGAAATTAAAGAAAAAAAACAATAAAGTTAAAACACAACAATTTCTATTCAACTAGTACATATTTAAATTATATGAAACATATGTTGATTTTAAAATCAGATGGAAGCATTTTTTTTCTGTTTTCTGCTTTTTCCCCAGAATACATTGTACTTGAATTTATATGTATAATAGCCATCTTATTTCTTGCCTTCTCAATGAATGTTCTATTTTTGGGGATGCATAGCCCTTGGAAAATTCCTACAAAGAAAAATAAGGGGCATAAAAACCTTTCTACATTGGAATGTTATAGTTATCCTCTTTCTTTATGAGTTATGATCGTTAAAAGTGAGGCATAATAGAACAAAAGCAGAGATCGTAATCTACCAAGAAATATTATAGAAATATCAATATATGTTTATATGTTATAGTTTCCTTTTCCTCTCTCTTCCTTTCACTATGTGTTTCTCTGTTTCTTTCACTAGTTCTGTCTTTGTTTCTGACTCTGTATGTTTGTGAGTGTCTATCTCTATGTATCTCTGTGTCTCTGCTTCTATTTGTATCTCTGTCTGCGTCTCTCTTTGTCTCTCTCTCATTTTATCTTCTGTCTGTCTATCTCTATTGGTTTGCTTATTTTAACCAGCCTGAATGGCTATATTGACATTACTGACTTTCAGGGTCTAGGGTAACCCAAAATGGGGAATCAATATGTTTATTATTTAGAGCTTGAACTCTTGAACTCCCATTGTTGTGCCTTCAATTTAAACAAATCAGACAGAACAATACCACAGCATGGCCTATATGCTGCTGATTTAAGAAAGGATCATTTTATCATTTGAATATGAGTTGTGGAATTATATATCTCTGAGTTTTGTACTTTCTAGTGCAAACCACACAAGGTTTATTTCAATACTGGAAATATGAAAATGTCCTGCAAATATGAAATGGATTGGCAGAGAGTTTAAAAAAACAAACTTAAAGTACATTCAATGAATTACCCCTTAGTAAAGAAATTAAGCCTTAAAAATTGAATTACTTTCTCAAAGACATATGACTAGTGTGGTAAAATAAAGATTGAACCTAGAATTCTTGACTTAAAATTCAGAGTCTATTACACTATATTATGCAATTGACAACAAATTCCTCAATCCTAAACTCTGATATTTTGTTTTTCCTTAATACTAATACAAATACATGTTTTTATTGATTAGAAATGAAGTTAATAGATGAGCTACACTCTAATTCACTAAAAAGCTTTTGTTATATAGGTTGCATACATTTTTAACAATCCTTTCACATTATCCAAATTTTTCCCAAATCAGTCTGAGTTTTTCCCAAGAAAGTAAAAAAAAAAATAGAAATGACACATTTCACATATAATAGCCCAAAATGAAAAAAATTCCAAAAATTTTAAGTTCTGACATTTACACATTTGAAAAGAAGAAAAGGCTAAATATCACATTGAAGATATTTTATGTCAGATTTATCCTAAAGTACTACCCAAATTCCTGAGAAAGAATGACCTATTCTGAGAAACCAGAGAAAAAGAAAAGAAGGAGGTGATGTGTCTGCCCATTTTCAAGGGAAAGATATAATTCTAATTCAATAAAATGAAAAGATCAAATTAATTTGCCATTCTTACTAGATTTTGCTTTGGTAGATGTTTCACATAATTAAAAATAAAACTACACCAACTGTTCTCATAGTCATCACTTCTTTTCAACTTTAGTGATTTATGATCATTAGAGGGCTGATTGATTATTCACAATTTATTTATAATTTAACTAAGAACCATCAGTTTGATCAGGCATGACAAGAGACTTAGATTATCTCTGAATACATGTATCAAATAATTTAATATCTAAAATTGCACCTATTTTAAAGCCTTTTAAAAGACTACATAAAAATCTTCAGCAACACTAGACTGATCTTACAGGATGTGTGCCCTTTTTATAAATGTTCCAGAACTCTTATGAATTCATGATCCATTGACCTTGGTAATAATGTGACTTGAGAAACCGAAATGACATTGGCAAAGACAAATATGCCAATCTATCAGGTAATTATTTTCTTAATGGGATATGTAACTCTAATAAATCCTAATAACATTCACATAGAAAAGTGTGTATTCAAAAAAGGAATAATTATATATATATATATATAACATATATATGTACATGTATGCATCAATACATGAACAGATGACAATTATCTATATCTAATAATATAAGTATTTGTAATGTTATGATGGAATATTTCTGAAGTTTAGAGTAAATATGAATGTATCCTATCTATAGGCAGAAAAATAGGGCAGGAAGATAAACGAAATGATAAAGATAAAATGAGGGCAAATATAGAGGGAGAAAGAAAGGCAGTGAGGGAGAGAGAGGTGCAGGGAAAAAAAGGAACAGACCAAATATTACAAGACTTAAATACAACCATGCTACTATCATTTTTTGTTAAGTTCTGACAATGTGAATACTTTGATGTAGTCTTCATTCAATTTTCCCAATTCAGCTTTACAACCTATTTCTCCTTTGTTACATAGATTGAATTTATTTTTATTGGCATTGCTATTATGGAAAGTCCCACTGAGTATAAATCATATCTGCTGTGTCAGGATTTTCTTATGCCATATACTTTTCCTGTTTCTTGATATGTATTCCCTATGGTCATTTAATTTTGGCAGAATTGAATTTGATGAGTACTCCACAGATGCATGCAACCGTCCTGTCTTATTGTATCATTTGGCATTTCTAAATTCTGTCATTGTCAAAGATATTTGGTTGACATTATTTCATTGACCCACCAGGTGAGCTGTTTGGAGAAAGATATGTAGAATATACATGCTGAAATATTCAGTGGAGTAAGATGTCTGTGAAACTTGAGCTTGTTTTGGTCTGTTCTTACTGCAGTTTAAAATGTCCAGCAAATAAAGAAAAACTATTATAATGTTAATAATAATCTAATTTTTGTAGAACACAGTTGTAGCCAGTTGTCATATATAAATATTTATTCAATAAATTATTAACAAATTAATATCACATAAAGAATAATTATTATTTCAAATTATTTTATTTCAATTAAATATTTTAATTCACAAGTATATAAGCAACCATTTCCCAAGTAGAGTTTCTCTTTAATGTTTCTATCTTTGTCACTTAAATCATTTGAAAATCTAGCATTTGTAGACATGTATTTATCTCGTCCTTGATATGGGGAGAACCTTGCCATGCAACCTTACCACGAAGAGCAGAGACCATGTTTAAGATGAATTTGCAAACCTAGAAATCATTCGGCCACATTTAAAAGCTACTTCCAACCCTCTTTCTCTCAAAAAAAAACACTCTACTATTGGGAATTTCCTAAGCATGAATGAGTTCCTGCAGAACAATTCTTTAGTTTTCTTGGGTATTTCTCAAGTTATATAGGCAAGAGCTAAGTGTCTCCTGTGTATAGTGCTGCAATTTGTTAGGAGAAAATGAAGAAATAAAAGTTCTGCTTTCAGAATTCATGTAGTCTAATTGGGGGAGACAAGAAACACATTTATGTTGCAATGAAAGTATGAAATCTAATTTATGATAATGCATTTTAAAATGTAAAATATATTTAAGCAATACCCTCCTGTCAGGATTGAAAAAGGATTAATCAAAATGGAATGAGGCAACTACTTGGAGGAATAAGTTCCAATTCCATTATGGAGGAAGTAAGAGAAATGCATGAAAAGGTGGGAAGATGTCATTTCAGAAGAGGGAAATGACATGAAAAGGCACAGAAACAAAACAATAACTTAAACACATGAGTAACAGTAGATGTTATTTCTAAATGGAGTGTAGAAGCTATAACTGAGTGAATGAGGGTCAGAGGAGTTTATTCATGGTCTTTGGACAATGTGGCTGAATAGCAATTATACACAGAAACTGGAAGAGTGACTCTGAGGATCATATCTGAACGCTTACTACCTTGAGCTCTAGGTGGATTATGGCAGAAAGCCAGGGTAGTCATGGAGTGGAAGAATTTTCCTCTAGGAAAGAAACACACTCTATAAATTGTTACTGTTAGGTAAAGACACATTCATCCTGTGCTGGTTGTAGAACTTATATGTATATGAATGTTTTAATAGATTAATTTTGGAAATGTCTATGAACCTGGCATAAAATGATTATGCTAAGCTTACTGATATTGTTTATGATGCACTTGTGTTAATCTCTCACAACTAATTAAACAACTGGTAAACTGTAAGAATTCCTAATTGTTGTAATGGTAGGCAAATCCAAGGGCATAGGTAGAATTGTATTATATTGAGCAGCAAGCATTATGTATAGCTCTTTGGGAAATTCCTATTAAATCTTCTCTGATCAATATAGTACAACTTACACGTGTAGCAAGGGAAAGGCTGCCAGAAATTTTTTGTAGAAAAGAATTATTGGTGACTTAAAAAAAAAACAATTAGCAAACAAATAAGTATTTTAGTATATTATGCTCTAGATTGGTATGGGGGATGTTTAGTATTATAATGAAACATTGCATTGGAAATGAAGATATTTTCCTGGAGAACATTGTGTAACACTTAGCTAAGAGAAGTATTATGTCTATGGCAAATTTTTCTAGTAACACAACATATAATGGCTTTTAAAATAAAAATTGCAATTTAGAGAAATACAGTTCAGTGGCTTGTATGTTATCTATGATGTGAAGGTGGGATTGGGAGAAGAAAATTATTAGTGTTAGAATCAAAGAGACTGGTATTCTAGCCCTGTTTTTGCCACTCTCTAACTGTGTGATCTTAGCTTTGGAGGCCTCGATTTTCTTATCAGTAAAGTGAAGGGAAATTACTAGATGACTTCTCATATATTCTCCATCTTTAAAAGCCTTATTCCATGGCAATATATATTTATATTTACAAAATATTATTGATAAAACTACAAGTTTTAAATTACAAAGGTGGATACAAATACATCTTTGAGTTCAAAGTAATGACATATTCTTCAACAGGCATCATAAAAGTTTCCTTCTCTCTATCAGCAACATCATGAAAATAGCTCCAATAGGTAAGAGAGAAGGGATTCAAAGAAGGGGAAAGGGTAGCATGACTGAAATAAAACATAAAAATCTTAGGATTATAAAGCACTAATATCATTACAGGATTACAGAATTTAGATAAGAAAGGTACCTTAGTGATAAAGAAGTCACCTAAATGTTTTTACTTTATTAACATCATAAAAATACTATTACTACTACTACTACTACTACTACTACTACTACTACTACTACTACTACTAATGCTGCTGCTTCTGCTGCTGCTGCTGCTACTACTACTACTACTACTACTATTACTACTAATGCTGCTGCTTCTGCTGCTGCTGCTACTACTACTACTACTACTACTACTACTACTATTGACTTGTTTACATGTATGTGCAAGTTCAACCAGAATTTTTTTGCTACATTGTTTAGATTCCAGTGCATGTTCATGGGAAGAGAAAAATAAGTTTTAAATGGAGTTTAATTTTTGAATTTTTGCAAAATTTATTTTTTCAACTACAGAACATTTTTCTCTCCCAACCTTGTTCCCATCTTGGAGGGAAAAAAAGAAATACAAGAACCTTGTGACAAATCAACATAAGTCAAGTAAAAAAAAAAGAAAAGAATCCCCACTTCTTTATTAGTCCATCATCTCTTTATCATATTATAACTATATTTAAAAAATGTTTTGCTAACCTGTTTTCTCATATTAATTAAAATTCACAGCAGTGTTCATTAGGGTTGAGCATTTTGTAATGTTGTTTTTCCTTTGATTTTGACTCTCATTTAATATCAGAATCATATTTTTTCAAATAATTTGATATGAAATCTCCTTTTACTTTTTTAAAATGAGTTGCTATTATATCAGAATTATTTTTTGAATGTGTGATGAAATTAACTTGTGAATTCCTCAGACCCTGGGATCTTTTTTTCCTATTTGTAAGTTAATTTCTTTTTCAGAAATTGGTTTACATTCCTTAGTTATCATTCATTCAGTTTTTTTTTAACTTTTGTAAGTATTTATCCATTTCCTTAAGTGATTGATTTTATTGGCATAAAGATGGTCAAAGTAGTTACTATTTGTTTTTGTGAATAATTCTTGTTTTCCTTTTTGCTGCTGGTAATTAAGTTTTAATTTACCATATATGCATATACACTCATATGTCTTTATAAAGATAAACATATTTAAATATGATTTCCTTTACAATTATATATGTTGTAGTTTATGCACTTAAAAACACAATTTGGAGGAATTCATATTTTTTACCACATTGTAGTTTGCCAAAAGGTTAAGAATTCTTTACCTCTGGAAAAATTATAACTATAGATGATAAGAATCAATCAAAAACATTAGCAGGATATTAATGAAGTTAAAAAAATAAACTTCTCATGCAGTTTTGAGTAATTATTTAAATCAAAGACTATTTCCTGAACCATGATTTATGGGGGATGATTCATATCACAGATAGTCAGATTCTTAAAGTACAGAGTATCCATAGTTTTGGAAATCTTTATTCAAGGTCTATCTCTGGTGCCACCTACAATGCCAGTCTTCCTGAACACTTTGAATATCAGTATGCTCTACTTCAATCAATCGATAAGTATTTATTTATGAATTGCTTTCACTGGGACACACTCCATGCCAAGTCTTGGGGATGGAAAAGCTAAAGCCAAAGTCTCAATATTCTTGCATTTTGTTGGATGGGGAACAACATATATCAGCAGAAAAGTGTGTACAAATGTGTATAGAAGGTAGTACACAATAGGAAATGGAACACTTGATTTAAGGATTAGATTGAAATTATGCTATAGATGGGTGATCTTGATCATGTCATTTAAATGATCTTAGTCTTAGTTTCCTCATTAGAAAAATAGAGATAACAGAACCTATCTTATAATGTCATTACAAGGATCAAATGAAATAATATATTTAAAGCATGATACAAAATTTTATGTGATATATAAATGTCTCATTATATCACTATTAATAAGAAATATATTAAAACAGACACAAACATATTGGGAAGAGTAAATAATAGAAGAGGAGAGAGATTGGGACAGGCATCATATCAGAGAGCTTGATCTGAGCATTGAAGGAAACTAGGAATTCAAAGAGCTGAACAAGAGAAGGAAGTATATTTAAGATATACAAGAAAGTTTGTTTAGAGAGGTGGACTACATAGAATATTATGCCTAAAGATTAATTAGGAAACTGGTAAACTAGCTTGGGAATATTGTTTATAGGATTGTAAAGGTATGTTGGAACCAGGCTATCTAAACCTTTGAATAAAAAACAGAAAAAGCTATTTCTGGTTGTGGTAAAAATAAAGAACCACAAGTTCATTGAGTCAGGGATTGATATCATCAAATATTTTATTTTCACATAGTATAACACTGAAAGATTGGAAAGTAGAGAAACTTGAAACCAAGAATGCTACCAAAATTGGCTAAATGAGAGGTTTAAACTATCATGGTTATATTTATTAATTTACTTCTGCTATTCCTGTCATTCTCTCAAAAAAATCAGAAGTTCCTTGCAGCAGGAATTTTTTTCTTATTTTGCCTTTTTATCCCCAGCCTCACAAGTAGAAGACAATTATTGAACTCCATGTGAATTTAATGGGTGAATTCTGGATACTTTGTCATTTTCACAGAAGACAACACATTTTTCAGGAACACCAATACTGCTTCCTAAGCAGAACTGTAATCAACATTATGGCACAGAGTATAATGCTTCAAGGTGCAGGATTTCATAAAGAGAGAAACTTTTTTTTCTTTTTTACTAAAGACATTAAAGACTATTTCCCAAAAGGTCAGCTTCAGATCTCTTTCTTTCTTTCCTTCATTTTGTTAGAAACCATTAAAAAATAACAATACATTGATGTATTATGTGAGCCAACCATTTCTATATTTTTAAGACTTAAAGATGTATGAGAACCTGCCAGCAGAAGACATTTTTATATTTCTTAAGTTTGAGAATAAATCATTATTTTAATAATCATTAATGGGAACTCAAGCCAGCTTGTCTTCTCTCTAAGATCAAAATTCCTTAATCTATTCTAAGGCTGTTTACACAAATCTTCCCTGACTTTGTCTCTCCAACTCTCCCTTGATTTCCTTTCTCCAGCTCTCCCCTGTCTTTGTCCTTATTCATTAAGCATCTCTTCAACTGCTCCTTGATTTTATCCTTCAAGCATCCCCCAGGTTTATCACTCAAGCATCCACCTAACTCTTCCTGGATTCCTTTAAAACATCACTTATCTTCCCATATCTCATCTGGTTTCTCACCCTCCATTTTGCCTATAAAAATCATCCTTTCCCAAAGTATGGCACACAATCATATTGGAATTTTGTCCATGACCTGTACCCATTAATAAAGTTGTCTTTCAGCAGGGTGAATAACATGTTAATAATTTTTCACACTCTTTGCTCTCCCAAAACTTGTGACATGATCATATCAGCTATAACAATATTTATTAATAAGTCATCTAAAACAAATGACAAATGAAAAGAATTACTAAACAAAGCTGTTGTGTTGTTATTATCATTGTTATGCTGTTCATTTCTTATAGAACAATAATTTTCCATAACTTTCATATACCATAACTTATCCAGCCATTTCTCCAACTGATTTGTCTACTCCAGACTTTTACCTTTACTTGGTATGTATCACTCTTTTATATATACTTCTTGTAAACAACATATTGCAAGATTCTGACTTTTAATCCATTCTCCTCTCTGCTTTTGTTTTATGGAAAATTTTTTTCCAATTCATCTTCACAATAAAAATTATTAACTCTGTATTTTATGTTTTTATTGTTATTATTATTATTATTATTATTATTATTATTATTATTATTATTATTTTGCTGAGGCAATTGGGGTTAAGTGACTTGCCCACGCTCACACAGCTAGGGAATGTTAAGTGTCTGAGATTAGATTTGAACTCAGGTCCTCTTGACTTCAGGGCTGGTGCTATTAACTCATTATTTCATGCCATGATATTTTTGCCAAGTTATACTTTTCCCCTTCCTTTCCCCTTTTCCTCTTCCCCGTTGTTTTGCTCTTGATCACCACCTCTTTCAAATAGCCCTGCCCTTTTACAGCCCATCTGTCATTATTTATACCTTTCCCTTTTAGTTCTTTCCCCCCTTCTATTAGCCTCCCTCTTTCTTTTTCCTCATTTCTTCCTACTTCCCTATAGGGTGAGACAAGTTTCTCTATCAAATTAAACATATCTGATATTCTCTCTGAGCTAAATCTGATAAGATTAAGGTTCATGGAATGCTTCACACACTGCTATCTTTCCCTCAACTGTAATAGACTATTTTTGCTTCTTCATGTGATGTAATTTACTCCATTTTTCCTCCCCTTTTCTTGCAGTACAATCCATTTTCCACCACTAATTTCTTTTTTATATCATCCCAGTTAAATCAAATTATACTTACACCCTCCAAATATACCCACAACAATGATAGTTTTCAAGAATTAAATTATCATTTTGCCATATAGGGATATAACCTTTTTTAACCTCAAAAACATAGTATTTTTCCTTTCCTTTTTACCTTTTTGTGCTTCTCTTGAGTTCTATATTTGCTCTGTTTTTTTTCACCAAAAAAATGAAATTCAATTATTTATTTGAATGCACATATTTTTTCCATGAAAGATAATGCTTAATTTCACTGGATAGTTGATTCCTAGCTGTAGTCAAAATTAATTTGCCCATTGGAATATCATATTACAGGCTCTTCAATCCTTTATAGTGGAATCTCCTAGATCCTAGATAGCCCAGATTGTGCCTCCTGGATATTTGAATTTTTCTTTCTGGCAGCTTTCCCCATATCCCTTTTATCATATACCTCTGAAATTTAACTGTGATATTTCCTGGAGTTTTCATTTTGTGGTCTCTTTCAGGAGGTTATAGGTGGATTCTTTCAATGATTATTTTATCTTCTAGTTCTAGCACATCAGGGGACTTTTCCTTAATGATTTCTTGAAACATGTCTTAGTTCTTTTTTTTTATCACTGTTTTCAGGTGGTCCAATAATTCCTACACAGTCTCTCCTGAATCTATTTTCCAGGTCAGTTGTTTTTCCAAGGAGATATTTTACATTTTACTTTATTTTGTCACCTTTTTTTGTTTTATTTGACTGATTCTTGATGTCTCATTGATTCATTCAATTTGTTTAATTCCAATTTTTAGTTAATTATTTTCTTCAGTTAGCTTTTTTTAAATCTCTTTTTTCATTTAACCAATCAAATTTTTATATGAGTTTTGTTCATTGAATTTTTTCCATTGCACACATTCTGTTTTTCATGCAGTTGTTTTCTTTTTTCCATTTCACCAAATCTATTTTTTTTTAATTTCTTCAAATAATATTTCCTTTTCCAAATTATTTTGCAAAGCTGTAATTTCCTCTTTCTTCTAACTCTATTTTAAGATCCTTTTTGAATTCTTCCAAGTGAGTCTGGTGAAACAGAGACCAATTCATATCTAGAAACTTTTTCCTTTAGTGTCCTCAGGATTTGATAGGTGTTTTTCCCAGTCTCTATCAAATCTATAGTCAGAGCTCTTTTTTTGTTTTTTTTGATCATTTTTAAAGGTTAAAGTCTGCTCTTAGAGCAAAAAAGTGATTGTTCTAAGCTTTCTCTATAGGTGACAGTGGCTTCAAGCTGCCTTTCATTGGAGGTCTCACAGCTAGTCTGCTAATACACTGGCTTCTGATCAGTACAGAGTAGCCAACACTGCCTTATTTTGGCTGAGACTCTCAGCAGATTCACCCAGGTGTGGAGGCCACTGAACCCTTGTTTTCTGCACTGCACCTGCACTGGGTTGCCTCCCTGCCTCCACTTGCCCAATTGAGACACACATTTCCTAAATTTCTTCCAAAATATTTTCTGCTGAAAATGTTACAACCCAAATATTTGTGGGTTCTGTCCCTCCAATACCAATTCAGAGGCTTAATCTGGTGTTGACCTGAGTGAAGCTAGCAATTTGTCTACCCACCCCCATCTTGGCTCTGTACCCAATAAATCTTTTTTTAAAGATTGGATGGATGAGAACAATTTGTTCCAAAAGGCTTGAAGGCAGAAACAGGTGTTGTAGAGCACTTAGAGCTTGGTTAAACAATGAAGACTCCAAGGTTATCCACTGCATTTCAAGTCATTATTAGCCATCTTGACTCTATCCCACTGGACAGTGGTGATTCTGGAAAAGAGAATGAGGCTGGCAACTTCTTATAACTCTGCCTCCCTTATATCCAATTTGAACATAAAGCAAAATACATGACCATACCATTTTACCATTTCCACACTCAAAACCCTGTGATGATGGCCAAATGATTAAATAGCAGGTGCAGATACACTGGGAGCTGTAGTGAGATCCCTGCACATAGGCAGCCCAGGAAATAATCATGTTCTCACTGGAAGCAGCAGTGGGATTCAGCAGCCCCCTGGGTGTCTGAGCCACCTTTCAAGAATTGCATTGTTCATTTCCATGTGTGAGTAAGGATCTAGAAAAATGCTCTAAAATTGTCTTCTTGCCCAGACCTTGCCTGATTACTTCAGTAGGCAGGGATCCCACTCTGCAGTCAAGACACTGAAACATGTACAAATGCTTCTGAAAGGGTGATTCTTCTTACCTTTGGCACACCGAAAGTGTGTACACATATAGAAAATCTAGTAAATATGAAAGAACAACTCTTGCTATAGAACTCGATAGGGCAAGCATCCAAATGTCAGCCCTGAGTGAAACAAGGCTGGAAAATGAAAGTAAGCTTACTGAAGTAGAGCTGGATATTTTTTTTCTGCAGGGGCCTCAGTGAAAGAGATTGTTGTGAAGCTAATGTAGGTTTTGCAATCAAAACTCATCTGGTAAACAAGCTTGCATATCTTCCAAAAGGAGTGAATGACAAGCTCATGACAATGTGATTGCCACTTGCACATCATCATCAGTGTTTATGCTTCCACCATGACATGGGAGATATTGGCAAAGGACTGTCCAGAATAGCATGCCATCATCTGAGAAGGTGCTGTGCTCTATGAGCAAAGCATAATGTTCATAGGGAGTATTTCTGTTCAACCTGAGGCAGAGCATTCCAAACTTCTCTTGGTCTGATCAGCCATAATCAGATGCATTGTAACTTGACTCTAACATAGTGATGTCATTTTGGTCCTCTTTAAGAGGGAAGAACAACCAGTGTGTGTGTGTGTGTGTGTGTGTGTGTATAGAGACAGAGACAGAGACAGAGAGAGTGATAGAGATATTTCCAATAAAAGTTCAACATAACCACTAATTTGTGCAATAAATTGTAGCTGGAATTCAAACTTTACAAAAATGATCATCACTTGCTGGTCGGTGATTTAAAAAGATTTATATTTTCAATCTAAGCAATATAATCATCCAAAAAGTTTTAAACACAATAATTCTGATGTGACATCCACAAGACAAAGTCTAATGGTGAATGAGGTTATCAAGCAACAAGACCTCCCTTACTTATCCACTGGTCTGCAAAGGTGTTATTAAGCAACTCTCACAACGCAAGGCATAATGACAATGGGCTTTGTTTCATTAAAATTAAAAATATATTACTTCATAGAAATATGTTTTACATAATATCAAACTTAAAAATTGATCTCATATTGTTTTCCTGCTCAAGGAATGAAAGAGGTATTGATGGGAGGAAGATATTTTGAACTCAAAATTATTTTTTAAAATGTTAAATATTTTCATATAATTGGGAAATATTAATGAAATAGAAAAATTATATTAAAATAAAATGAAATGTAAAAATATATTATTTAAAAGTTACAAAATTTATGAATGCAATACATTTAAATAATGAACTTTTGAAATGGTATTTTATGTTTGTAGCAATTTTACATCTAAAGTTTTTACAATATGAAACCAGAAAAAAAAAACTTTTACAATATGTTATAGTTTCCCAAAAATGCTAATCAATAGAATTTGATTTTTCATTTATGTCACTTTCATTTTTCATTTATGTCACATTTAAACCACTATTGTTGTTTGTCAATTCTCACTCAGTTAATAAGCATTAATTGTCTCTTTTGTACCTGTGCATAAGGGCACTAGCTCTGTGATCCTGGGCAAGTCACTTAACCATCTCTACCCCTGTCCCCCAAATAGAAAGTCACTGCTTTAAAGGAACTCATAATCTAATGGGGGAGACAATGTGAAAACAGTTGGAGTTATCTCTTTTTTATCATAACTTTCCCCATTGTGGTTTCATTATATTGCAGGTCAGCATAAGAAATTAAATGGAAATATGGGGAGAGTCTTGTGGAAGTTGAAGACAATACGTGAAGACCAGCAGATGACACAAAAAAGGTTCAGAAACTCAGAAATGAATAAAATATATATACATCGTATTATATGTCAACCCAAATTTTAAAATAAAGTAAAGTAAACACTCCATAAAAGAAAAAGGAAAAAAAATTCAAAGTTCTCTGGTATGAGGGAGAGTCATGGATTTTCCAGATTGTGCAGGTACAACCCCCCCTAATATCTGTGATGTTGAAGTGATAATTGTATTTACATCCAAAATATATCCTGGACAAATTTGAGATAATCATTAGTGTGAAGGTACTACTAGTATTAAGGAGGATCAGGAAAGGCATAGAGGATTTAATTTTATCTGAGTCTTAAAGGAAAGCAAGAAAGGCAGGAAGAAGAGGTGAGGAGCAAGGGAATCCCTGATATGGAATAGAGACTTTATAGGTGCACAGAGTTCAGAGATGTAGTATTGTGGCAGGGAATAGAAAGATGTATGTCACTGAAAGGTGTCACTGCATTGTAGAATATATCAAGGAGATGAAATTATATATAAAATACTAAAAACACTGTTAGGAGACAGTATAGGGAAGATTTTAAAAGTCAAATAGTTGTAAAGAAAATAAAATATTATTGAAAATTATTAATTTGGGGAAGGTATGACATGGTTAGATTTGTGTTTAAAAACAACCACTTTGACAGCTAAGTAGAATAGGGTTTGCATAAGGAAGAGACTTGAACCAGGAGACCAACCATAAGGCTATTACAATGGCTAAAATATGAGATGATGAGACCCTGTATTAGGTGATGATAGTGTCAGCACAGAGAGGGGAATTATTAGAAGGTCAGAATAAAAACAAACGAACAAAAATTGGCTATTTTTTGGGTATCTTGGATGTCAAAGAATGAAGAATTAAGAATTACATAGCTATGGTTACAACCTAGGTTAACTGGAAGGATGGTGATATCCTATATAGCAGTAGAACATTATAAAGAAGGAAAGATTTGAAGTAAAGGAGACTTTAATAGTGATGAATAGAAGATGTTTTGGGATTATTTTATTTGAAATGCATATTTATTCACAGAAAGGAAGAGTGTGATTTATCAAGTAACTTTTTGTCAACATCCCTCTATCTCCACTGTGATGCAGTTATTACATACATTGTTCTTTGGACTCTATTTTCTATATTCTATATAATTTCAGCCTAGTCTTCTTATATTTCTCCGCATTCTTCCTATTTTCCATTCCTTAAAGTGGAGTAACCTTACATTAATTTCATTGTATTGACTGTCTATATATTGACATAGTCATTGTATTGACTGTCAAGAAAAGCTGACTTCAAGTTATTCCTCTGATACTGTTTTCTTGAACAAATCTTTATTTTTTCAGTCTTCTAAAGTGAATTATTAAAAACAATACCACCATGGTAACTTCTGTTACTAACTTTCTAGGATATTAACCCAGGAGAAGTATTTCAGTGTCAAATGATGATATCAACAATTGATAAACTTTCTTAAGTCAATCCATTTCCCCCTGGGATTATTAGATTAACTAAGTTTTCCAAACATTGAATTAATATGCCACTCTTCTAATAAGTGCACCAACAACGAATTTTACCTTTTTTTCTCATGTTAATTGATAGGTATTAATTCAAAAGATTTCCAAAAATAACATTTATCTTTCCATATACAGATACTTTTCCTTTCTGTCTTATTTTCTTCACAAATAGACCAAGTAATGGTATTTCTGAATCAAATGGTACAAATTATTTTAGAATTGTTTGAGTTTAATTCCACATTGCTCTCCAAAATGGTTGGATCACTTCACAATTCCACCATTTTAAACATTATTTAATGCAAACTATATAATTTTCCATTTATAATTTTTGCTAGTTATAAATTTCTAACAATGTTTATGTTGAATATGTATATTCATATTTTTATCATTTTGTTACATAACTATTTTTATTTAGATCTTCCATTCAGTTACAATTTATTATGATATGTGGCTAAAAAGTGGGCTATTTCTCAACCAACTACTTTCTCAGAACATCATATTGAATAGTCCCTTTTCAAATAATTTGTTATCAGGTTTAAACAAGTTATAGACTTTTTTATATTTGTTTCTGGGATTTGGCTTCAATAATCTATTCTATTGATCTACCTTTCTATTTTTCTTTTATATTTGAGTTTTTGGCAGTTAGGTTTTTTTTTTATACCATATAGATTTTTTTTAAAGTCATGGTGATATTTCAATTCCTATGTAACTCATTTCATAGTCTTCAATTTTAATTCCTCCATAATAATTTTATTATGATTTTGTTTAATTCTATAAGATCACCTGTTGGTAATTTCACTGGAACAGTGCTAAATCTTTAAGACAATTTCAGTAGTAGTCATTTAGCATATATGTCATTTTTATTGTTTTGTTCCATGGATGAACCAAGAATGTTGAATATTTTTATAAGTGCTTTGCACTTATTTTTCTTTTTTGCTTTGCATTTAAATAATGTATGTTCTTTATCAAAGATACTCCATCTCCTAACTGTGCATTTATTCCTTTGTGTCAGAAATATTCTACCTCTTCATTTCCATGTTCTGCTTGCTCTGACCACCTTTAAGTCCCAGTTCAAATGAAATCTTCTATAAGCAGCCTTTCCTGACTCCTCCCCGACTCCCCTTAATGGTAGTGCTTTCCTGTTCTTTTCCATTTAATTTTATTTTTAATACACATTTCTTTGTGAATCATGTTGGGAGAGATAAATAAGGACAAAAGGGAAAAACACAGGAGAGAAAAAAAAACAGAAATAAGTGAACATACCATGTGTTATTTACATTCAAACTCCATAGTTCTTTTTCTGGATGCAGATGGTGTTTTCTGTCCAAAGTTTATTGGGATTGCCTTGGATCACTGAACACTGAAAAGAACAAAGTCTTTCACAGTTGATATATCTTCCTTGTATATAGATATTTTCTTGTTGTCTCCCCATTACATTGTAATGTCCTTGAGAAAACAATGTTTTATGCCTTTATTTGTTTTTACCAGTGCCTAGCACATTATTGATGCTTAATAAATTCTTATTGCCTGTTGACTGACTGAGTGACTGACTCAAGTTCTTTCCTCAATATTCTCTCACCTTTCTGACCATTCTTTGTGTTTCCCTTCCTTGGACAGCCTCCTCCTCTTAAAGAAGAAACAAATATGTAACCTAAGGTACTGTCTTAGGTCATCTTTTTATTTACTGCCTTTTCATTAGTCATCTCATCTTCTTCCTTGGGATCTATCATTTTGTCTAAGTAGATGAATCTCTGGTCTATGTAACCATTCCCAATCTGTTCTCTAATACCAGCTCTAATACCCCTTGCCTTTTGGATATCTGTGCCTGGATGTTCTGCTGGAATTCCAAATTCGTTACATCCAAAACTGAACTCATTAACTTCTCTAAACTTGTCTCTCCTTTCAGAAATCACTAATTCTATAAATGGCAATGGAATGTTTCCATTCACCCAAGTTCAAAGTCCTATTAACTTGCTCTCATAGCAGCTAAAATTGTTTCCAAATCATTCCAAATCTTTGTATAAAAATTTCTCATTTACATCCCATTCTTTCTATTCCTACAGTCACTGCTCTAGTTCAAAATCACATCACTTTTCAACTTTACTGTTCTCCCAGCCTCAAATTTCATTTTGTTACATTTAATTCATTCTTCACTCATCTGCAGAAAAATTCTTCCCCAGATAAGGTCTGCTCATGAAATGCTCTTCCTCCAAAACATTCAGTCATTTTTGGCTACTTCTAGTACAAAACTTAATCTTACTAAGTTGAAATTTAACCTTATTTTTTCTTATTCTGGTTTATGTTTTATGCTGAAGTCCAACTGCACTACTGATAATTATTTTTTAATTAACTATTTTTTCTTTACTAAGGCAATTGAGGTTAAGTGACCTGCTTAAGGTCATACATCTAGAAAGTGTTAAATTTCTGAGGCTGAACTCAGACCTTCCTGACTCTAGGGCCAGGACTGTATCCAATTACTGACAATTCTTAAAACTTTATATGGTGTCTTCTATGTACTTGTCACTACATCACTTATTACTACAGTGTGTTTCTATTTCCATTTTTTCATCATTGCCATTTGTTCCCTTTTCCATGTGTCCTGATTTTCACTGCTGAATGTGTTCTCTCTCTTTTCAAACATATCTTTTTTCTTTTTTAAATTAGTCCACAATTTATATTTAAATTATTTGTGTAGAATTATATATGTAGAATGTATATTTCACATGAAAAGGGACTGGATTTTTTTTATTATTTTCAATTTACAATGGAAAGCATTACATAGGGATCAGTTGAGAAATATCTCAAATAAATAGATGGATAAAAGAATGAATAGATTTAATGAGAGATATTAAAGATAAAATACCAGTGGGTTTATAGTAACAACAAACTTCAACAGTAAGGAAGAAAGCAACAGAAATAATTGGCATTTATATAGGACCTGCTTAATATACCCCAGCTCATTTGATTCTAAGCTATCTGAGGAAATTTGGAAACAAAGGTTCAAGGAGGTAAAAATATTTTCTCATGATCATTCCTCTAAGTTTCAAGTGTAGAATTTGAATGTCAGCATGATTTTTCCCTAGGTAAGCATACCATACTATCTTATGATAATTCAGCAGAGCCACTAGGGTTTGTTTAACTTTCTTCCAGAAGAGGTAGAAATTTATGTTTAAGATAGATGAACTTTATATAGAAATATTTCAGGCTATTACAAAATGAAACTTTATGTTGAAGCACCTTATCTATGTTGTTGGCAACATGAATAAAAATCATACTTATGAATATTTTATGGCTAATTCCTGAGGTTGTCATTTACACGGCCACAGGAATCTTGCCAAGTAATCCATGCTTTGGCTAAAAGTCAAAAAGAACTTTATGGGGCATAATTTTATTACTCTGTGATTCGTGGCATTGATTTGCCTTTGAACCTAACTCAAGTCCATTACTCCATTACTCAAGTTAGCATGAGATGGAAAGTTTCCTTACCACAGCACTATATCTATTAATAATTTTTATTTATTAAATTTATTGCATACTCAAAATAGATTAACTTCTGATAACACTGAAAAGAGTAAGAATGAAATCTGTCTATGAACTTTTAGCCTATTTCAAGCACACTCCCTATGAAATGGAATTTTTCACATATTATTCAGATAATTTGGGCTCAAGGTACATTGATTTTTACTGAAGATTATTTCATCTATTTCAGATACCTACAGGTAAAGGAATGTATATGTGTAAATCTCTTTGAAAATGATCATCATATTACTGTGGTGAACTTCTAAATTAATAGGTATTATTAGGAGTTTACTTTAATTATTTGAATATTTTAATTTTAAAATCATATTTCAATATTTATAATCTATTACTCTGCCAAACAAAGTCATTCATGCAGTATAAAAAATCTCATTCTTACTATCCCTAAAGTTGAATCTAACTAGTCATTTAGTGATCTCATGCAAATAGTACAAAAATCTTCCAGGACAAATAGCATGGAAAGTACCTTCAAATGTATTTGGTAATACAGGATGTGAAAACAATATAAGAAATAAAAGGTAAAAAAATATTAAAACAGAAGAGATGCTAAAGGATAACATATAAGCATAATATAAAATAAGATTTTACTATGAGTTAATGTGTTGGGGACTTTTATATTTTTGCATCTTCCATATTTTGGTGACCTATTGTGATGCTTAGTCACCACAGCCTAATTATAACTCTGCTCATCAGCAATATGTGAACAGTTGAAAAAAAAATCAAACTTGGATAATGTTTCTTACTTAGGAGCTCTTCTGAGGATGAAATTAACAAAGACTAAATCTCATCTCTTCTCTCTCTGACTTCCTGAAAGTGTTAATTCCAAATCAAAGATTTACAAAGACCTCCAGACTCAGGAGTGATCAAGAAATCTAAGAAACCGCAATAGTTTTGTCTTTCTAGCTTAAATTTACTAATTTGAGCCTGAGGCAAGTAACTAATGAAGGAATTGTGGAAGGAGGTATAGGCTGGGATTATGGACTCAAACACAAGACATAGTATAAGAACACATTGCTATCACTCAAACCCATAGAAGAAAACTGAATCTTAATCCCTAGTTTCAAAGCAGGGATTCATCATTTTCCAAGTGACTTGGAGTAAATTTTGGATTCAGAATAGTAAATAGTAAAACTTTTAGGTAGTAGGCTGGAGTTAGGATTAGCCATTGTTTGCTGGAACCCATGGGAAACTCTACAGTTGTGTTGCCTTGGACCAAAACAAAGCAATAAAATCTGCATATTCCATGAAGACCATTATCAGATTGTATCTGTCCTTGGAAACCATAGGAATGGCTTATGGTTTACAGCTCACTGGCCTGGACAACCACCTTGAAAAAACACAGCATAAACTTAAGTGGTAGGAAATACTTCTTATCTGTATTTGTGTTTTTTTTCTAATTGTATGAATTTAAGTATAACATTATTATCAGTGGTATAATTTCTGTATTCAAAAATTTACTATACAAAGATGCATATTACTTTACTACATATTTATATTTTATAAAGAATATATGTACACACATATGGACATAAATAACAAATTTTTTATGATTTGAAGTCTGGAGATGGTAAAGGGTAAGAATAGAGCAAAATAATTTAGCACCTCATGTTCATCCTAGAGAAATTTCAGAACACTTAAAATATGTTACAGAGTTATAATATGAAACTTAAAAATGTTATGGACTTAAGAACTCTGAAAAACAGAATAATTATCAAATGAATTAATTTTAATCCTATTTAAGACTTTCTTCTATTGTGTAATCCAGTTTCAGTAAGTGTAATAATTTGTTTTAGAAATTTCTTTTAAAAATTATCAACACAGAAAAAATAGTAGCAAAGTTCATTTGGGAGAACAAAAGGTCAAGGATCTCAAGGGGATTAATGAACAAAAGGCAGATGAAGGTGGCCTTGCTGTACCAGATCTAAAACTATATTATAAAGCAGCGGTCAACAAAACCGTTTGGTACTGGCTAAGAAATAGAGCAGTCGATCAGTGGCACAGGATAGGATATCAGGACAATCTAGGCAATAACCTTAACAATCTAGTATTCGATAAACCCAAAGACCCCAGCTTTTGGGATAAATACTCACTATTCGGCAAAAACTGCTGGGAAAATTGGAAACTAGTGTGGAAGAAATTAGGGCTTGACCCATACCTAACACCACATACCAAGATAAGATCTAAATGGGTTCATGATCCAGATATAAAGAGGGACTTTGTAAGCAAGTTAGAGGAACGTAATATAGTTTATTTCTCAGACCTGTGGAGATGGAATAAATTTATGTCCAAAGAAGACCTGGAACTCTTAATTGAACACCAGATGGATAATTTTGATTTTATTAAGTTAAAAAGT
>JAJPUD010016905.1:0-32756 GCA_023553655.1 Myrmecobius fasciatus
TCTTAACCTTGTGCCTTCTTTATGTGTGGGTATGTATATATATATATGTATATACATATATATTTTTTATGTGTGTTTGTATGTATGTATATTTATGTATATTCCTTCTCCACTCAATGGATAGCACTCCACACATAAAATAGGTTTGTTGAATTTAAGAAAATAACTAAGGGTACATCAATCAATCAATCAACATTTATTTATACATGTAAATATATATAATATATAAACATGTATTTATTAACATACATACACACATACATATTGTGAATATGTGTATATATAAACATATCTCTCCTGATAGAATCTATATTCCTTAAGGACAAATAATGTATTTTTTTTTCTTACAAGCTCATTTCTTGGTATGTTTTAGTAGATATTTGAGTTACAGTAGATAAAGTGTTGGGGTCAAAAAATCTTGAGTACAGATCCTGTCTCAGACATTGTCACTTAATCTTGCTGTGCCTCCCTATCCTCATTTGAAAAATAGAAGTGGTAATAATAGTACTGACCTCCCAGTGTTGTTTTAAGGCTCAAATAAGAGGATATTTTTAAAGCATTTGTGCTTCCTATTATCATTACTATAGTAAATGGCTGGTTAAGATGTTTATAGTGTATCACCCTTCCTTCCTCCTCCTCCTTTCATCTTCCTGCTCTTGCTGCCCTCCTTCTCCTCCCCTTTTTCCTCCTCTTCAGCCCCAAGTCCTGGTTATCATCATCCTGGGCAGCCCACAGGCACAGCTGGACCCAGCCCAGTACCACAGGCTCCCTGTGTTCTAGCTTTGTCCAAGGCTCTAGTCCAAGCAGTTTCTCCTTTATGTATTCCCTCCCCTCTTTTTCTGTCAGTTCAATCCAGACTATGTTCTATCGCACTCCCATTCAGACATTAACCATGCTTTGGATTGGCAGCAGACCTTGTTTTTCCTAATATAGCAATGGGAAGATTGATGTTTATCAACTTTCTTCTGTCCATGATCATAGAGTATTAGGACTCACAATTAGAAGTGCTCTTAGTGATCACTGACTTCAGACCCTTCATTTTACAGATAAGGAAACTGAGGCCAAGAGAGGGAAAGTTGCACAGCAGGGTGGTAGAGCAAACACAGCCTTAGATTTGTATTCAAATGACTTGGATTCAAAACTTGCATCTGACACTTCTTGAGTGTGGGGTCCCAGGCAAGTCACTTCACATTCCTAAGTTTCCTGAACCTCCTGAGCCCTAAATGAGAAGGTTAAACTAGATGGTATGTGAGGTGTCTTCCAGCTCTATTAGTCTAAATAGTTGGCAGAACTGAGTTTTGAAGCCAGATCCATTGTTTACAAATCTAGGTCTCTTTCCTTTCATCATGACTCTTCCTTTCATACATAAACACCCTTCAGCCATCCACCTTACTCTTGCCATCATGTTTTCTACCAAAGGAATTTGTCTTTCTATTGGGGCACTTTTGTTACTCAGTTCCAGTCATGCCTGACACTTTGTGACTTTATTTGTAGTTTGCTATTCCCCTCACCAGTTCATTTTACAGATGAGGCAAACAGAGTTAAGTAACTTGCCCAGGTTCATACAGTCATCTTAGGTCAGATTTGAACTCACGAAGGATGAGTCTTACTGGCACTCTATCTATTGCACCATCTAGGTGCCTATTAAGGTGCTACATCAACTTCATAGCAAATATGCTTTGGGATATATACTGCCAAAGCCTTAAATGAGAATTTGTCACCAGAATTTGGCTGCTATTATATATCAAATCCTGGAATCCTTGAAGGGTCAAGCTCAAAGAGGGTTTAGAGATCATTCAGTTCAAGACCCATATTCTTAAGTAAGAAAACTGAAGTATTCAATGTGATCTCTTAGCCAAACTCATTGGATCATAGAAAGTAAAGTAAGAGTAGAACAGGATTCTAGTATGATCCTGGTACTAACTCATGTGTGACCTCAAGCAAGCCACTATATCTTCATGTGTAAAATGGGGGGAGGTCATTTTTAATAACCCAACATCCATTTCAGTTTTCACATATAATTTCTAAGTGGCTTACCCAAAGTCATACTTACTTTCTCCCATTTCTCAAAAAAACTACCTTCCAATTTAAAATGATTCCCATTAGTTCAAGCATCCCTATAATTTAGAGCCCATGTGTAGCTTTATCTGCCCTTACCACCCCACCCCACCACCATCCCCAATCCACTCAAGTGGATGCAGAAGTGAGATACATAATAACAGTATAAGACACTCACCAAGGAGAGACTATTCTCAGGCAGCCAGGAGGACTCTGTTAGTGCTTGCTGTGACATCGCCAGTGGGTGACTGGAAGCAAATTGGTCAGGGAGCCTTTGCCCACAGGCCCCAGACAGCCACCTGGGGTTGTGACAATCCAAGGAGAGAAAGCAATGGAGCAGATGTTCTTGGCTTGGAGCAGGGAGACTTTCAGGTCTTCGGGATTGGAGAAAGCCCAGTAGATTTTACTTAATCTGCACTAAAGTCCAGCAATCTTCCCCTCCTGTGATGCATTATTCAAAGCAAGACAAATCAGAGAAGGTACAGTCAGTCACAGTGCTGTTGTAGCCATCCCAAGACCAATTTCTGAACCAAAGTTCCGTTCTCTCCTTTGCCTTGCCTTCTGCTTTCCCCCACCCCTACCAACTTCATTCTTCTGCCAACTTTAGAACCTAGTTCTAAAAGTCCTGGTACCCAAGTTCTGGCCACCTTGCCCTGTTCAAGGAGGGAGAAGTATGATGAGGCCCACAATCATTTCACTCCAGCATAGATAACCAAGAGAGTGCATGCCTGCACTGAGCAGCTTTCCACCAGAATGGGACTGAGGAGAGGGAGGTGGGGATTAAAGCCTGTGTGAAGACCCACAGGCCAGTGAGCATCTCTTCACAGGGAGCTGCTGCCTAATGAATCCTGGCGACACAGAGAAAAGTTAATTACCTACCTGCTGAGCATCAGGGCTGCCTGATTTGCCTCGTAGGGCTCACTTTCCTTGAAGGAGTCTTTTTATCTGAAATAACAGCTTCCTATTGGAATGCTTGATAAGCTGTTGTCTGTATGATTGGGTTCTCTTTCTCCTCTCTCTTTCCCCTTTCTTTTTTTTTAATCTCCTCTTTCTCTTCTCTCTTTTCCCTCTCTCTCCTCATTCTCTTTCCCTTCTTTCTCTCCCTCTCTTCTTTTTGCTTCTCTCCCTCTCTCCTTCTCTCTCTCCCTCTCTCTCTCTCTCCCTCCCTCCCTCCCTCCCTCCCTCCCTCCCTCTCTCTCTCTCTCTCTCTCTCTCTCTCTCTCTCTCTCTCTCTCTCTCTCTCTCTCTCTCTCTCTCTCTCTCCCCCTCTCTCTTTTTCCCTCTTTCTCCCTCTCTCTCTCTCTTTCTGTGAAATTGACAGTCTGCCTACATTCATTTGCATGATAGAAAGCAGCTTTCTTCCAAAAGGGAACGCGCTACCTTTTCCGTCCAAGTGCATCGATCTGAGAGAATCTGAAACAGATTCCTCTTAACCCCTCAAGATTAGCCATGGAGTGGATCTGATCCTAGCCCAGGCAAGGTATGGGGCCGAGGAGGGAGTTTGGAAGCAAGTTGGAGCTGCTGGGATTTGGGAAACAGCATCTGGCATGCATGCAGAGCTTTGGGGCTCACTCTTCTCATAGCCTCACCAGAGCCATGCTTCAGCATAGCAAAAAACAGTTGGAGAGCAGCACTGAGATCCCTGCTCTGAGGCAAAAAGAGAGAGTTATCATAGCATGAAGGCAATTCCTGGAAGGAAATGCAAGCAAGATGAAGGGATGCATCTGACTTGATCTTGGTTCCCAACGAATCCCAAGCTGTTCCATCAATAGTACTCCCTGCCAGGGGGGTCATGATGGGGGCTCTGGAAGGGGAACAGGTATTTTTAATGCAAGAATAACCTTACCTGCCAGATATCTGCAGGGTGGGCTGGTACTTTACCACTTTGATAGGTGATCATTCTTTCTTAAAGAAACCCAGAAGAGAAAACTATCATCTAATAGCCTGGACCCAGGCACATGTCCAGGATTTCTAGGGCTACCTCAGAAATTCGGGGTAGGATTTGGGCACATCCAGGAGAAGGGAAAGAGACTCATCCTTCTCCCTGCCCTTCATATCTTCCCATCCAAGCTGATCAGTGGATTTGGGGATCTTCAGTGTGCTAAAGGTATGGGTGCAGGTGGTATTATGTACACTTACATACCTGTTAGAAGATTCCAGAGTTTTGGATGAAGAGGAGAGGGGGAACTAATCTCTAAGATCCTTAGTCCACTTATTTGTAAAATGGGGAAAATAATGCTAGCATACCCTACCTCTCTGTTCTCATTAACACTCCATTAACTTTAAGACATGAGTTCTAACTGGTTAGTTAGACTTTGCTTTATAAGTTCCTTTCCTTTCTATTATCATTACAGAATCCTTTCCATATATACATATCAATCCTAAAAGACAGTGAGTTCTCAAATGTTTCTTAGTGATAAGGCCTTGTACTGTGTCATGGGGTAGGGGGTGGGGGGAGAGGGAGAAGGAGTAGTCAAGTAGAATACCAAGATTGCAAAATAAAGTTCCTGCCTTCAAGAAACTGACAGTCTAGCAAGGGAAAATGAGAAATTTGCCTCAGAAAAATAACTAGTGATACAAATGAATAAAAATGTTCATCAAGTGACACTTTCCAGACTACCTAGTGATATTTTTTAACTCACATAGTAACACTTTTTAGCTTACTTAGTGACACTTGCCAGCTTGCTTAGTGATACTTTTTAGCTCCCCTAATGATACTTTTTAGCTTAGCTAGTGACACTTTTTAGCACACCTAGTAACTTTCCAGCTCACATAGTAACAGTTTTTAGCTTGCCCAGTGAAACTTTTTAACTTACATGGTGACACTTTTTAGCTCATCTAGTGACACTTTGCAGCTCATTCACTTACACTTTTCTTATAGAATACAGACTCTAAGAGTCTTTTTCAACTCATACCTGAACATACCTGAACAAAAATGTCCTATGCAACATAGAGAACAGGTGGTTTCTGCTTGCAGTGAAGGGGCCCCCACTAATTCCTAAGGCAGTGCATTATACTTTGGGGTAAAAGTAATAGTTAGAAAGTTTTTATTTTTATTATGTCTCTCATATTGTTTTCTGAGATGATAGAAAATGAGATGATCCCATGTATTAAGTAAAGGGATTCAGAGAAGGAAGAGATCAATATGTACTAGGGTGTGTAGAAGGTCTTGATGAAGAAGTGACATTTAAAAAGAAAAGTGATCACAGGTATAGACACAGTGAAGCCTAAGGTAGTCGTGTCAATGTTGGAGGAAGTGTCTACTAAGAAAGCCATTCTGACTAGAGCAGAGTAGGTCTACATTGTAGTATAGAAGGAGGAGATTAGGAACCTGGAGACATGTTGATTACAAAAGGCCTTGAGTACTTGGCTAAGAAGTTTAAACATTATTTACTACAATGCCAAAGTTTATGCCGGTCATCTTTAGCAGAAGGTAACACCTTCTCTCTGTATTTCTCCAAGAATGAAATCAATCAACACCAAACTAGAAAGAGCCTTCACAAGTCCTTGAGTCTGCTTACTCTTCCCCTTTCCTTGAGCAGATCTGGGTTACCTTGTTTTTATAGATCTCTAAGGGAGGACATTCCTAGTCTCTGTTGGCAGGCAATTCCAGTTTCAACACCCTCTGAGGTACTTCATTAAGTCTAACCAGACCCTTTTAATGTTTAAATAAAGATAATAACAATAGTTGACGTTTATATAGGGCTTTAAAGCTTGCAGAGCACTTTACACACATTAACTCATTTGTTTTGATCTAAAGCCCATTTCCTCTTGTTCTGCCATCTGTGGAAATGGAGAACAGCCAGTCAGCACCCCACCCCCACCCCACCCCACAGCTCACACTTAGAACAGCTCACTCTTGGAAGATATCGACAAATCAGCCCTTGGCTTTTGCCTCTCTATACCAAAAGGTCCTGCCACCATTAGATTTTCAATTCTGTTTAATAAATATTTAGTGGTTACTTGCTGTGTGCCCTGAGCTGTATTAGACTAGAGGACCTATATTTCAATCTCATTGCCCATCTCTTTCCTCATTTGTCCTTTCTGTTCCACTTAGCATGTGAAGATGTAAATAGAAATAGGATAGAAATGGGCCTCCCCATGGATTAAATTGTTTTTTTTTTTGGGGGGTGCTATTATTATGAATCTTCCTCCACAAAAGTCTTCCTATCTTGCTTTAACGTATTGTGTAGGTTCTTGGTGGCTATGTCAGTAGAACATAGACTCTAAAATATCATTCCAAACTAGAAGTACTTCCAACATGATCCCAGGAATGGGCTGCAGTCTAAGGACCAATTTAACTAAGCATGAAGTGGCTCATGTCCATAAAGCCATCCACCAAAATAACTTTTGAGGACTATAAAGATTTAGAAAGACTATTTCCTAATGTATGGAGTTTTATTGATCTGAAACATGGAGGACTTTTCTTTCATATTTATTGGCAATTTATATGTATGAGCTATGCACACATACCTCTGTATGTATGTATATCTTTGTGTTTCTAGCCAAGCCTTAATATTAGGCAGAATAGGAAACTGTGATCTGAAGGGTGCCAGGAAGTCTCCTCCAACACTAAATCTCTCTTCTACTGACTCTGACAGAATACATAAAATTCCACCATTTTGTGTCATTCCTTTGGATTAAAATCTTGCTTTTCTTGGAATCCAAATATTCATCATTCATTGATACTTCATGATAGGTGAGTTTACTAGGTATCTCACTACTATCATTGGAGGGTAAAGAGCAGGACTTTGGGAGAATAGAACATAGGAAGAATGTAATCTCTAATGGAACTTTGGGGAAAGAAAAGAGGGATGGGTGTGTCATGTAGGACACTGCTTCATATATTATCTCATTTGACCCTCACCATCTACCTGTGAGATTAGCAGGGAAAGTATCTAATTTCTATTTTACAAATGAGGGTGTTTAAATGACTTCTCCAAAATCCTATAACTCATAAATGGTAGTACCTACATTCCTTGGACTCTACATGAATAGGGGTGACTCAGTTTCTTATTTATGTTTTTCCAGGGCCTTTGCATCTCATTATTGATTTCCATTTTCCAGTAATATAAACCTTTAAGATCTTGGCCTCAGCAGACTATCAGATATTTCTGATAACCATTATTAGGTTATCCTAATATCTTGCCTATCTCTCTCTGTGCCTATTTTCCATTCTATTAACAAAAGTAAAACTTATTAGTTTCCTTATGGAGTAAGGGTAGTATTGGCAATAAGGGCCTATAGATTCAGATGGCAGTAACTTTCTCTCCACCTCTCTCATTTTCTCCACTTCATCCAAATTTCTGCTTGGCTAAGGCAGAAATTTTTTCCACTATTGGATACTGACAGCCTGTCTGGATAGATAATGCCAATTCAGGATATCCACCAACCTCTAAATTTACAACTTAGTCTTTTAGAAAGACTTGGGATTTGCGACTCAGGAACTACCCTATCTACCACGTGGACATATGAGAAAAATTGTATTAGTTCTCTGGGCCCCGGTTTCCTCATTTGTAAAATGGGGGTAATAATAATAATAATTCCTTCTCTGCATCCCCTTATAGGACTATTGCCAAGATCAAATATTGTGATAGTCCTTAAAACATTTTATAAATAAGAAAGCATTTTAGGTAAGCTTCTCTGCACATGGATCATAAGGTCAGAGAATGCTGTAGGAGTGTCTTACAAGTGTGCCAGATCTTCCCATTACAATCTTTCTCTTTAAGAGATAATGGACCCCGGGCAGCTAAGTGGCTCAGTGGATAGAGCACCAGCCCTGAAGTCAGAAGGACCTGAATTCAAATGTGGTCTCAGACACTTAACATTCCCTAGCTATGTGACCCTGAGCAAGTCAAAAAGAGAGAGAGAGAGAGAGAGAGAGAGAGAGAGAGAGAGAGAGAGAGAATGAACCCTTTAACAAGCACCTGCTCCAAGGTTCAAAATCTCTATGCATTATTATAGGGGTAAGGGGGATTGAGATGGGGGAAAACTATTCCCTTCTCCTTCAAATCTCCAACTTTGAAAGACCACTTCATAAGGGAAATAATAACTGACATTTTTATAGTGTTTTTATAGTGTTGATTTGCAAAATGTTTGATCCTCAAAACAACTGTAGGAGGTGGAAGTTAATATTATCCCCATTTTACAGATGAGAAGATTCCTACTGAGAAAAGTTAAGTGACTTGCTAAGGTCACATACCTAGTAAATGTTTGAAGCCATATTTGAACTCAGATCTTCCTGGTTTCAACTCTAACACTATCTGTTTTGCCAACCTAGCCTGAAAACTAGGCAGAATTGAATCCTACTTCCAGATCTGCCAATAATAAGAATCAGAATAAGAGAATCAATAATAATAGTATCTAGCATTTATATAGAACTTTAAGGTTTACAAATTATGTGTTATCTTATCTGATACTAACAAGTTGTGTAACCTTACACCTACCCCATTTTGAACCTCAGTTTCTTCTTTTGTCAAATAAAGGAATTAGTCTAAAATACCTCTGAGGTCTCTTTCAGTTTATTGTGCTGCTAATTAATGGCTCAGTCTCTCTTGGTGGGGGCAAAAAAAAAAAGTTAGTTCCAATGAGTTCATACCCGGAAAGCTTGTCAAAAAGAACATTATTATTCTCAGAATTAATTAAACATAAAATCACTGGTAGAGCAGAGTGCTTTCTAATCAAGCCCCTTGAACAAAGCCTAGAGCAGCTTTGCTCTGGTCCAGAGTTAGCAGGAACTGTATTTCTCCTTGGGGGTCTTATTGATGCTATTCCTTGAGGTCTCGTTATTTATGGGGCTGCTGAGTGGCAGACATCTGTGTGCTGCTTGATATTTTCTTGATGTTTCCTGATGATTTTGATTTCTCTTTGGGTCCTATTAATAGCAGGACTTAAACATTCACACAGAAGATGTGCCAGTATCTTAATGATCCTTTTATAAACCACAGCTAAAACAAAACTCTTGCCTAATGCAGATACTCCTCATAATTACAGCTTGCAAAAGTCATAGCATTGAGTCACGTGGGAATCCTAAGGAAGGGCCCGCTGACTGTCTAATTAAGCCAGCAATGGCATCTGTGCTCTTTCTTGTTGCCAGGCATCAGTCAGTCAAGCTATCTGGATTTTTCTTGCTACTGAATCTGTGCCACCCAAAACTTCCCATATGCCCCTCTGTTATAACAGGCTGGTGCTACCTCCTTCCCAACTCTTCACTTGCAGAGTAAATGCCCAGTGGCATAGAAACCCAGACCTAGAATTAGCTTTAGCTACTAGGGATCTCTAAGCAGGACTCTGGGGAGGCCATTCTTAGCAAGAATCATTATAATAATAATCAGATTTAGACTTCAGTGCCTCGAGGCAGCATGGCACAGTGGGAAAGATTACTGGATTTGGAGGCACTGTTTGACCCAAGAAAAGACACTTAGTGTCTTTGGGTTTTAAAAAATGAAGGAGTTCAACAAGGTGACTTCTAGATGCCTGCCAGCTCTCAATTTATGCTTCTGTGATTTTGCTCATTTGATATGCCCTATGACAAACCCAAATGCCAATTCCTCCACACTATTCTAGACAATTTTGTGAATTACTGTGGCCAAAAAAAAAAAAAAAAATCCGTCACCTGATAGTTACCCTTCTGGTAATGAACCTCATTGAACTTAGCTAGGTTGGTCCTCAGATGGCAGATAAGTCTCCTACCAGGCTTGTTCAGATTTCTCCAGCATTATAGGATCTGGCAAGGTTTATGCTCTACTGGCATTACCTTCCAGAATACAAGGTCACCTCAACATCACAATGATGCATCAAAATAAGATTTTAATGGAGGTAAAAAAATGACATTTTCATTTCAATTCAGCAAATACTTTTTAAGTGCCTATTATGTGCCAGGCACTGTGTACTTTTTGCATTTCCTAAGAAATATATCACATATATTTCTCAAATTGTAGCATCTCAGAGGTGGAAGGGTCATTCAAAGTAAATGAGTTCAAGTCATTCCTGCTATCTGATCTAGGTATGTCCTCTAGGACAGTTCTCACAAATAGTCAAATATCCTATTGTGCTCTTTGTATTTGTATTTCCAGTTCCTATATAGTACATAATAATTGCTTTTTGATTAATTCTTTGGCAAACATCTCATTATTATTTTTTTTTTCCTGAGACAATTGGGGTTAAGTGACTTGCCCCGGGTCACACAGCTAGGAAGTGTTAAGTGTCTGAAATCACATTTGAACTCAGGTCATTCTGACTTCAGAGCTGGTGCTCTATCCACTGCGCCACCTAGCTGCCCCAATCTCATTAATTGCTAAGGCAGTTTATTCTACTTTTAGTCGTCTAATTGTTAGGAACTTCTTCTGTCTGGCTTCCTGTAACTTCTGCCCTTTGGCCTGAGTTCAGTCCTTCAAATTGAACTGAACTGAAAACCAAAAAAAAATAGGTACTGTGTCAAGAATATTGCTGATGCATGAATAGCATTTTATGCCATTTTTATGTCATCTTATGCCACCCTAAACTTTGGTTTTTCAATTTCAACCTTTAAGAGGTTCCATGCATAACTCTCTGCAGTCAAGAATCTTGATTTATTTCATCTGTACATTAAATATATTAACTGGATTTAAGAAAACAAGAGTACATAAGTGCTGTTTTCAGATATAGGAAGAGCTGTCTTGTTATGAAGGATTAAACTTATTTTGTGAAAAAGAAACAATAAGTATACAAGGAGGAAAATGTAGGCACAACAAATGGGAAATGGTTCATAAGATCAAAGATTTAGCTCTTAAAGGGATCTTAGAAGTCAGATAGGTGGTACAATGAATAGAGTGCTGGACCTGGAGTCAGGAAGAACTGAATTCAGATGTGGCCTCAGATACTCAAGCAAGTCAATTTAACCTCTCTTTGCCTTCATCTGTAAAATGGAAAAGTAATAGTATCTATCTTCCAGAATTCCAGAATTATTATGACAAGAAAATGAGATAGTATCTGTAAAGCAGGCTGCAAACATTAAAATACTTTTATAAATGGTTATAATTGTGGATATTGTTATCATTATCAACTAGTCTAATCCTCCCTTCCCTCAGATGAATAATGTAAGGTCCAGAAACTTTAATTTACTTTGAATTACTTGACCAAGGTCACAGAAATAGGAAGGATTTATTGATTCCAAAGCCAAATATTTTCCACAATACTAAGGATACCATCGCAGAATAATGTTTATAAATGCATAAAATAAAATTCATAGGATGGAAAAGAAAACTAATTTTATTGAAATTAAAATTTTATCTTTTTCTCCCATCTAAGTCCGTGGGCTGAACTCTTGAAATCTATCTTATCCCAAGATTAAGGACTTCTGCTTTTAACAAATATTTGCTCTGAGGTTGGCAATCTTTGTACATTATTTTGGGGTTAAAGAGGGAAGCAATCATCTTGTCCCCCTTAGAATCAGCATTGAGACTCCAAACCGCAGTATAAGTATCAGATGATAATGGTGTTATTTTGTTCTGAAGTAACCTCTCTTTTAAGGAAGCACAAAGTGAGGCTTTTTTTGGCATGTATGCATTTGACATAAAATATACACATTTCAGGGGCATACTCAGATGTGTGTGCTTCTATGAAAGAACATGAGTCCGAAAGGACCAAACACCTGCTGAAAACCTTAGGTTCCATGTAGGCCAATATGAATCATGGGATCACACACCTTGGCCTACATCCAGAGCATCCCTCTTCTTCAGATGAGCTCTCTTGGCAAGCTGGAATAAGAAGCTCAGATGTGAATTTTCCTGCTGACATTCTCCTGACAGATTGGGGTCAAGAACTGATTTCCTCCTTTGGCTACAACAAGAGTCACTAACAGGTGTTGGCCAGATCTGAGATCAGATGGTTTCCTTGGCTCCATCATAGGCTGACAGATAGGCAAGGAGGGCCCAGCACAAGTCTCATTTCCTTAATGAAGCCTTCTCTAATCAAAGGGACAAAATGTGGCCTAAATTCAGAATGATAACAAGATTTAAGGTATCTGGGCTCTGTCTTAGGAACCATTTGGAGAGGTAGCATTTCATCACTGTGTCTTGATGCTTTCATCTGTGTCTTCTTTAGAGAAGAAAGTGGGTGCTGGGAGAGGGTAAAAGTGCCATTGAATGTTGGGAAAGTTGAGAGAGGGGAGAATTTGTAGCCCTTCCCAGTATGACTTCACTCATAATCAAACAATTTCTTGTAGGGTCCATCTTTGCAACTTTTACTCCCCACCTCCTATCTCTTTCACCCAACTGAATTTGGTCCAGATGCTGGGGCATCTTGTTATGGCTCTAACTTAATTCACCTAACTACTTAGTGGTAAAGTTCAAATTACAATCTATGTCTCATATTCTTTATACCATGACAAATTGACTCTTTAGACTCTGAACCCCTTGTGGAAACTTCTAGGACCTCCTGGGGATAGGAGTTGGAGGTGGTGATCTGGGTTACTTAGATCACTACATTTTATTTTCTTTTATACTAATGGCTTTTAATTTTTCAAAATGCATGCAAATATAGTTTTCAACATTCATCCTTACAAAATATTGTGTTACAAATTATTCTCCTTCCCTCCTTACCCCCCCTTCCCTAGACAGCAAGTAATCTAATACATGTTAAACATGTACAATTCTTCTAAACATACTTCTACATTTATCATGCTGAACAAGAAAAAACAGATCAAAAGGGAAAAAAATGAGAAAGAAAAGCAAGCAAATAACAACAAAAGTGAAAATGCTATGTTGTGATCTACCTTCAATCTCCATAGTTCTTTCTCTGGATAAAGAGGACTCTCTCCATCACAAGTCTATTAGAATCGGCCTGAATCACCACATTGTTGAAAGAGTCAAGCCCTTCACAGTTGATCACACATAATCTTGGTGTTACTGTATAATTTTTTTTTATTTTACTCATTTCACTTAGCATCAGTTCATGTAAATTTCTCCAGGTTTCTGAAATCATCCTACTGATGTTTCTTATAGAACAATACTATTTCATTACATTCATATACCATAACTTCCCCAAATCATGGGCATCCAACCAATTTCCAATTTCTTGCCATCCCAAAAGAACTGCTACAAGCATTATTGCACATTGGATTCTTTTCCCTTTTTAAATTATCTCTTTGGGATACAGACCTAATAAAAATACTGCTGGATCAAAGGCTATGTAGTTTCATAGCCCTTTGGACATAGTTCCAAATTGCTCCCCAGAATGGTTCAATCAGTTCACAACTCCACCAACAAACTACATTTTATTTTAAAACTATTCTGCTGTATTCAAAATATAATTTTAAAATGCATAAAGAGGAAATAGCATTGCAATTTTTGCCCATGCTCCAGATGTGGTGCCTTATAATGTCAATTATGTTTGGTGACAGCAAATATCTTGGGTAGTTATGAGCTCTTTAGGTCTAAACTGTCCTGTTGCCCTTATCATAGTCCTGAAGTCTTGGGGAACTGTCACCAGTCAATTAAGGATTTGCAAAAATTGATGAATCATGGTGGCTGAAAGGCTAGAGAAATAGCCCCAGAATCATTAGGTATGAGTTTCAAGTACTGTCTCTGATAGAGGCTGGTTGTATGATCCTGGGCAAATCATTTAATCTTTTAGAGCTGTAAGCAATTATCTATAAAATATGAAAACCTGATCAGAAATGATTAGAAGTTTTTCAGCAAGGACTTCTTTCAACAATAAAAACATAGTTCTAAGGTAGATAGATAGATAGATGGATGGATGGATCAAAATGCCATCACTGTGTTGGGGTCAAGATTTTAGTGTGTCTGACTTTGGCTCATCAGGTCTATACAAACGCAGAAGATTCTATCCTCAGTTAGACACAAATAGTTTTATGAACATGGTGATGTCTCTAAATTTGCACACTTCATATTTCTTTTAAGCTGTTGTAATTCTATTTCCTCATAAAGCACATCTCATAGAGCAACTGAATATTAGAAGTAGAAAGGCTTTGGAATTGAATCCATTGCCCTAATGTTAAGAATAAGAATTTAAGTCTCAGAACCTCGGGAATTGCTCAAAGTCATATTGCTAACTGGGAGCACAGAGATTTGTCGGTGTATAGGACACTAGAACTAGAATTAAGAAGACCTGAGTTCAAATTTGACTTCAGACACTTATTAGCTGTGTGATCCTGAGCATCCACCTAATTAATCTCTGCCCTCCTCAACTTTTTCACCTGTAAAAATGGAGATAATAACACCTATCTCTCAGGGTTATTGTGAGGATCAAATGAGAACTACATGTAAAGCTCTTATCTTATAGTTATATATCATATCATATATATGTTATATATAATAATTATATATCATGCATAATCTTATAATGTTCCTTTCTTTACCTGATGCTTAGTCCAGTCTTTGTTTCCACTGTACCATGTCCCTGAATGACCATTACTTAAAGTAGTTAGCCAGGTTAACCTACCTCTGGCATCCTCTAGGTTAAGCACTTTTGCCCCTTCTCCATGAGGCTCATGGGTTATATCAGATTCATTTCAAGTACCTAGGTGCACCTCTCTCTGTCTGTCTCTGTCTCTCTGTCTCTCTCTCCTATACACACACACATACACACACCACACACACATACTGTATATATGTGTGTATATATAGACACATATTTATCCCGTATATAGATACATATATTATACATATATATGCACATTCATCTATCCTATATATGAGCACTTATGTGTGTATACACACATACAGGTATCCTGTATATAGGTACATGTATTTGTATACATATACATATGTATCCTGTATATGTACTTATATGTATGTATACAAATATGTATTCTGTATATAAATATATATATATGCATTGTATACTGATATATGATATGTGTATTATATTATATGTTAATAACAAGCATTTATATAGCACTTAAAGATTTTTAAAGTGTTAGCTAGATGTCCCAGTGGACAGAGCCCTGGGTCTGGAGTCTAGAAGACTCATCTTCCTGAGTTCAAATCTGGCCTCAGATACTTATCAGCTATGTGATCCTGGGCAGTCATTTAACCCTGTTTGCCTCAGTTTCCTCATTTGTAAAGTGAGTGAAGAAAGAAATAGTAAACCACTCTGGCATCTTTACCAGAAAAAAACCCCGAGTGTTAGACAAGGACTGGGACATAACTAAAAAATGTCTGGACAATGATAAACAAAAGGTTTTCAATGCACTTTACTCATCTCATTTGATTTTATAATGATCCAGATGTAAGTGCCATTATTTTCCTCCTTTTACAGATGAAGAAACTGAGGCAGAGTTATTAAGTGATTTGCCCAGGGTCACACAGCTAATAAATGTCTGTGGATGGATTTGAATTCAGTAAAATTAATCTTCTTGATTCCAGCTCTTCCTGAACTCTAGGTTTAGAGTCTTATCCACTGGAATACCTAGCTACCTATGTTGACTATATTGGAGGAATGTGGGTATGTGGGGGACTAGATAGACTCTAAATCCCTTTAGGTTTAAATCTATGATTCAATTATCCTATGTCTCTATTCTGAAATTACTCTGGATTGTCACTGAACACTCTAGCTAGAAATGAACAGAATTTTCTATCCAGATGCACTTTGATATGTGGATGGTGATAGTACTATTACCTCCTTTTTATCCCAGCCTTCCACTCTTCTAATAAAATTACTTGGGATAAGTATACTCCATTTAAACCCTAGCTAAATTGCAAGATTAGAAAAGTCAATCAAATCAAGGGCCTATTAAGTTTATTCAGTTGACAGAGGGTTTGGGGGACTTTTGAATTAAACTATTCCAATTCATCATTTTGTCCTTTTTCAAAAAATTAATTTTTAAAGAAATTTGAAGAAAGTCAAGGCAGAACCAGTAGCAAAACAGCCTTTTACCAAGCTCTTCAGAATTCCCTGGGTGGAGAAGATTCAGACTCCAGCATTGAAGCAGCAGCTACGTGGTATTATTCCCTTGATCATTCAACTGAAGATTACTCATCATTCTCCAGGGCACTGGAAAATGCTACCCGGTAAGAAATAGGAGGAAAAGAGTTTTTAATTGGCCATAGTTTGTTGTGATCATCATGAAACATAAAAGTGCTTGGCTTCTTACTCATGTTTCAGCTTTAATTATTGTTACTAATTATTTGGCAAATTTCCATTATAGTACAGTGTGTAGTACAGGGATATAAGTGGAATCATAAAGTCATAGAATTTTAAAGCTTCAAAGGCCCTGAATGATCTTTTAGTCCAACTCACTCATGTCACAGAAGAGATGGGAAGGACTAGAGAGCTGACTTGACTTTCTCAGGAAACTAACTAACTAACTAATGTTAATTAAAAGAAGTCAAAGGAACTGAATTATTCAGCTTGGAGAAGAGAATTAAAGAATGGGAGTCCGAAAACAAGATAGTTTAAACTATCTGGAGGATTGTTATATGATCAAACAATTAACAAATATTTTCTCAGACCTATATGCCAGGCATCTTGCTAAATTCTGAAAATAAAGAGGCAAAAATGAAACCTTTTTTGCCCTCAAGGAGCTTACATTCTAATAGAGGAGAAAATATATGCATATAGAAACATAAATATAATACATACAATATAATGAACTAGACGTCCACTTAGGATTTCCTTCAATTGCTTAAGAACATTATTAAGATAAAAGGGTCATAACTTTTGCCAAGCTATCAAAGAGGTTCATGACATAAAGAAAAGCAAATAGCCCCTGCCTGATTCAGTCCAATCTCCTAATTTTACAGAGGAAGAAACTGAGGCCCAAAGAATTTAAATGACTCATGCAAATTGGCACAGGTAGTCAGAAGCAAAGCCTGTATTTTTATTCAGGTCCTCAAACTTGAAATTCAGTCCTTTTCCTTCTACACTAGTTATCAGCAGAAGATTAAACACTATATTTTCTATCTCTATTATAAGGCCACTTAAACTTTTTCTACTCCCAATCTCTTTCACCCAAGAAATTTTTATGTGACCCTGGATAAAGAGGTATATAAAATAGCTATACAAATCAAACACTTACTGCTAATAAATCATAATTTTGCAACCCCCACATTTTTGAGTCAAATGAGCTCAACAACCACAATTTAAGAAGCTGAGATCTATTGGAAGTAAGGAAGTAGGGGCTACAGTTTAGAAAGTTTTGTGATGTATGAAAAGTTTGAAGGATATAGTTTCTGGGTAATTTATAATTTTAATAATCAAGCTAGCATATAATTAATAAAAGGGGAGAGCTCTTGAATACCAAAGAGACCTCATGGAACCCACTGATGAACTCCTATATGCCCTTGGAAGAGTTGGTGTTCCTGAGGATGGCAATCAACTCTAATTGATTAATAATTAAATAGAAGAATGAATATTATAATGAGAGGTATATTTATTCTAATGAGGAGCTGAGAGACATGACTAATCTCTCAGACTTGGACAAAATCTTATCCAGATTACCCCTGCCTAGGACAATCTAAATAAAAGGGGATCCATCTCTGCTCAGTGGACTACAATGATTTTAGATTAAATTTTTTGGAAGGTTCTCTAGTTGATTGAGATTATAATTCCAAGATATCATTTCATCATCCACTATGCATATTTAGAGAACAATTCTTTGATCTAATAATGTCCAAATGAAAAATATCAGATCTCCTCAATATTTAGTTATTTAATAATCATTTCTCTCAGTTTCCATCCCAAATGGTCAAAAGTTACTTTTTGAAAGTATTTGAAAGTATTTATTTTAAAGTTTTCACACACATAGAACTTAAACCCTTATTGTCCCTATAATTTCATTTAAATTAAATGCTACTTAATATATTTGTCCCTTAGGAACCCTTTCTGTGCCCTCCCTTTCTCCTTGCAAGAGCAAATTCTTCTGTCTCTAGAAGCCTATCAGAGAGTACTTGTCCAAAGATTCCTTTTCCAAGATCCCTACCCCCTCCTGCCATATCTAAATAAGAAGATTTAGATTTCCTTCTGTATCTTCCCTTTTCTTCCTCTTCCTCTCCTCCCTGTCATCTTCTCACCTACCATAGTTCATCCTGTTCTCTTATCAAAATAGGAACAATGTGGTTATGATTGATTCAACATCCAGTAACTTCTTTTCCATTTTCAGGAAGCTCATAGTTCCCCTTTTGCTCCTCTGCTCAGCCTGGTCATGGCCAAGCTATTATTGCTACACTAGCTGAGGGAAGAAGAACTAGTTTTAGATGACGGCATATTTTGACAATCTACTAAAGCCATTCAAAGATGTTGCAATCTCCAATCTAAAAGTGGATCAATTAATCAGTGATTGAATGGATGAGCCAGCATAGTTGTTGGTATAAGATTGTTGGAGATGTCACATTTTAATCTTTGTTAAAAAGCAGTGCTCATTCTTAAAGTTTTTATTTTTCCCTAAATATTGATTCTATCACAGGTAACACAAATGGATAGAATTCTAGAATTTGAATTATCCTGAGTTTAAATTCTACCTATGATACTTATTAGTTATGTTACCCTGGTCAGGTCACTTAACCTATCTCAGCCTCAGTTTCTTCATCTGTAAGATAGAGGAGTTAGATTTGATGGCCCCTAAGATCCCTTCCTGATCTTTACCTATGATGATATAAAATTGCCTTTTTGTTTTAAGTAATAATATTTATGGGGCAGAGAAGTGTTGCAATGGATAGAATTCCAGGCTTAAAACAAAGAAAATCTGAATTCAAAACTGGCCTGAATTTATATCTGCTTTCAGTGACCCTGGGCAAATCACTGAACCCTATTTACCTCAGTAAAGATTATGCAATTATAGTTCTGGGGTTATTTATGACTGACCTTGAACAACTCATCCTCTTCTAGCCTTATGGGACTTAGATGTAAAATGGAAATCATCAGCACTGAGTCATGGGAAATTAGAGAAAAAAAGCTATTCTTAGTGAGATATGGTAGTTTGGGGTGAGGGACTGGAGCTTGGAATTGACATGGATACAATACAAATATTATAGAATAATATTTCCATGAATCTAGGGGCTGAGGCAGCTTTAGTACCTGGATTTAATACAGCTTTAGGCCAAAGTGGAGGGAGGCAGTCAATGTACTTAATCCGGGCAAAAGTCAAGTTTTAGCGATATAGATGTTTCAGACATGAAGGACTAGAGAATTAAATTCATATAAGTAAAAAAACTAGAAAAGCTATTTCTTGGTCCCCACACCAGGGCCACTGCAATTTGACTATTGATCCAGGACAAGAGCCATTTGACTCTGATTTTAAAACACTCATTTTGGGCTACATAGAGAAATGGTATCCCATTATGACTAGTGATTGCAACACAAATGGGAGACTAGATTTCTGGGGAGTCTCTGCCATGTTTTTTCTTCTTGATTCCCAGAAGGTAGTATTTATTAGATATTTTCATCTTCATATGTATCAGAACCATTGAGGTTTTATATATATATATAAGAGGAATCACTTCAGTCTAGTACTACAGTCAGCAGCTCAGAGGTATTTTGAAAAGTATTTAGTCCAACCAATTCATTTTATAGAAAAGAAAACAAAGGCCCAGAGTGGTGAGGCAATTTTTCCCCAAAGCAAAATTAGTAGCAGGGTTTAGATTTGTACAGAAGGTCCTCTAGGGGTATTTCCATTGCACCAAAATGTTCAATCAATAAGCTGTTGGATGAGGAAGGAAGTTTTGGATTCAAAACTTGGCCCAGACATTTACTAATTCAGTGACTAAATACAACTTATTTTATGTCAAGAATTCTTAGGGCCTTCATCTGAAAAACAGGGATAATCATACTTCTGGATAATAAGATCATGTATAGCAATGTATTTATTTAGTACTTATTATATAAGATCTTAGCAAACTTTAGAATATTACATATAGGATAAGTATTATTGATCATTATTTTCTCAGTTCAACATAGCCCAAATTCCATTATTATTAGGAATAATTTTGGTAATTGTCCAAATCCATTGTTGAGAAGAAAGAAGAATATATAAAAGAGTGGAAAGAAAAGTGACTTAGGTGTCAAAGGTTCCCAGTTCAAATCATACTTTGATTACTTGTTATCTGGGTGATCCTGGACAATTTCTGTTCCTTTTTTTTTCTGCGCTTCAGTTTCTTCATTTGCAAAATAAAAGAGTTAGACTGTAATTTCTAAGGTCTCTTCCAGCTTTAAATCTAATGTATGATCTTTTCAGGCCCCTCTTGTAAGGAAATTCTATACTTATTTTAAGTATCCTTTCCATAAGAAACTATTACACACATACACACATATAATATATACATACAACATACATACCCCGCGGGAAATGCACCATCTGGCCCATTGTACTAGGCCAAATTGTGTGGATTGATTTGTTCTTCCCAAGATAGAGGTAACAGCTATATATTGGCAGGAATCCAGAATGCCTGAGGGGTGGAAATCTAACAATTCCAAATACTTGCTGTGATATTGGGAGGAGATCAGAAGTGGGAAAGCTGAACACTTTCTAAAGGAACCTCCTGCTGTAACCAGACATGTCTGTTCCTGACCCCCTACAACTCTGTCTTACACTTTCTCATGCCTTGCTGCATTTGCTCCTGCCACGACCCCACAAATTTCCTCCTCTCCTTTCTCTGTCTCATTTGTGAGTGCCAAGAGAAGGAATGCCTTTTAAGGACCCCAGTACAACCAAACTGTATAAGAGCTCCCATTTGATGGGGACCTACTCATATAACTGAACATAACAGCACATCCCTCAAGTAACCTAACACATTTAGACTGGAATGAATATGAATATTGTCGAGCCACAATCGTGGATCTGAAAAGTTTATCTTTTCCCATATTTCTGCACCAGTAGAAATATCACCTGGCCTGAAAGTTCCATTTCAGTTAGCCAAAAAGCATTTTCTATGTGCTAAACACCAGAGATACAAAGAAAAGCAAAGATTGCCCTTGCTTTCAAGAAGCCCACAATCAAATGGTAAGAAAATGTGGAAATGAGATAAATACAGATTAATTTGGAGGAAACATTAGACAGAAGGCACAAGGGCACCTGAGCATAGGCTTGATTGAGACTTGAAAGAAGTCAGGGAAGCCAGTAGGAAGACAGAGGAGGGGGAGCATTCCAAGCTTAAGAGACTGGGTGTGAAAATTCTTGGTGTGAGCAGATGGAAGATCATTGTCACTGTACATGGAAGGGATTAAGGTGTAAGTAGACAGGGAAAAAAAAATGACCCAAGTGGTGAAGAGTCTTAATAGCCAAATGGAGAATTTTACATTTGTATAGTAAAGCACTTAGAAGATTATTGAGTAGGGGACTGACAGTCAGACTTCTTAAAGAAAGATGACTTTGTCAGCTGAATGGAAGATGGACTGGAATAAGGAGCCAATCAGAAGGCCAATGATATTATCTAAGCAGGAAGTGATAAGATCAGTTAGAGGGTAGAAGAAGGGTATGTAGGAAAGATATAATGAAAAGAGAATTGATAAGACTTCTAGTGGGTTGCATTAGGGAGGAAAGTGAAAAAGAGAAATCAAGGAGAAATCAAGGTTTTGAACCTAAGTGACTGGAAGGATGCTGGTCATATTCCATCTTCTCTGAGAAATTTTCCTTCCACAATCTTTCTTGGAATCTCTGATTTCCTTCAAGATTCAGCTGAAATACTATACAAAATATGAAGCTTTTCTTGGTTGCCTCCACCCCAGTCTCTTAATCTAAGAGATTAAAGTGGCTTGCTATATAGGTCATGTGGCTAATAAGTAGCGGAGCCAAAATTTTTAACAAGATTCCCTATTCATTGTTTCTTCTACTGTACCATATGTATGTCATATTATTACTACTGATAATAGCAATAACAACAGCCTTATGTTTATATAGTACCTTTTTTTTAGTACTATAGAATTTTTTTCACTTTTCTGACGATTTTTGTGAGGTAAGAAGTGCAAGTAATATCCCCCCCCCTTTTTTTTTTACAAGTGAGAAAACTGATACTCATAAAGTTTGTCACTTAATTAAATAATGCTTAAATTGGTAAGTGGAAGGGGCAATACTTACACCTAAACCTTTGGCTATAAGTATCACACTTTTCCCATGATATCAAATCTATTATATCAAATCCTAGAATCATGACCTTAGAAGGCATTTAGTCCAACCTAAACAAGACCAGTCTCAATAATAAATCTTCCAGCCTCTACTTGAAGACCTCCAATGATGAGAATCCTTCTATCTACCTAAGGCAGTTCATTCCACTTTTGCACAGCCCCAGTTATTAATAGTTTTTTCCTTCCCTTGGACCCAAATTTACCTTTATGAGAATTCTATTATTTTCTCCTTGTTTTGCACTTTCAGTCCTAGCAGAACAAATACAATCTCTTTTCCATGTGACAGATCTTCAAAGACAGCTTTGATCTCTCTCCTAAGTGTTGTTTTCTTCAGGCTAAACAACCCTTTTCTGTCAACCAAGCCTCAAATGACATGATCCCAATTTCTTAGAACATCCTGATTTCTGTCCTCTGGATCTTCTCCAACTTATCAAAGCTTTGTCTAGATTATGGCACCCAGCAGAAAATGTAATACTCAAGAAATGATGTGACTAGAGGATAGCAGGATGCTCAATAAATATTTCATTTTTTATTTTTTTTTACTGTTTCCTGTTACTCAACTTCTCTCCTCCCCCAGAGATGTTCCAAATTATACTACAAATTTACTCTCACTGTACTTATCTCAGTCATCCAAGAAAACAGATAAATGATAAGACCTTGACCCCATCAGGGCACATCCCAGCTTCCTATTATACTAAACCAGTGTAACCATCCTTAAACTGGCTCTCATATTCAGTTGCCGATTTAATGATATTTATTAAGTGCTTCATTTAATTAATTATTCAATCAACCAACACTTATTAAGCCCCTAATATGTAAATATAATAAATGAAATGATCCCAACTCAAAATAATAATAATGGCTTATATTTACATAATACAGTAAGATTCTCAAAGTGCTTTGAATAAATTAACTAATTTGATCCTCACAACAGCCCAGTGAGGAAGCTGCTACAATTACCCCCATTTTACAACTCAGGAAATTAAGAATTAAAATGGTTAGGTGATTTTCCACACATAATCAGGAAGTGTGGTAGAATTTAGGATTCTAATTCAAGTTCAACTCTCTATGCAATAGTCTCAACACTATTAAGCATCTCATTGACTCAGTGGATCAAGTGTCAGACATGGAGTCAGGAAAACTTGAATTTATGTCCTGTCTTAGATCCTTATTAGCTTTGTTTCACTGGACAAGTCACTTAATCTTTTCTTTGTCTCAGTTTACTCATCTGTAAAATGAGGACTAATAGCAGTTGGTTGTTGTAAGAATAAAATGAATTTAGAGAGATAAAGCACTTTGTAAAACTTAAGGAACTTTATAATTGCTATCTATCTATCATCATCTCTTATTATTATTAAGTCCAGCCATAATTTTATGCTGAGCACTGGATTCAAAGAAAAAACAACCTCTACCCTCACAGAACTTATAGGCATGGTACACCGATAAATCAAAACAGAGCACTTGGAAGTGGGGACACTAACAGCTACAGGGAACAGATAAAGGGATTTTGTATAGAAGGGGCTGTTTGTTTATCCTTGCTAATATTCTGCTGTGGGCACCATTTGGCTGACCTTGAGGGAATGGACACAGGCACAGTATTGGTGGGGGAAGGGGAGTGAAGGCAGGCGTGGGGAACAGAGCAGTTCTCTTGGGACCATGCTAAAGCCATATGTGGTAAAGCACAGGTTTGAATGATGAAGTGTCCTCATTTTCAAAAAGAGACATCCATTATTTTAGTAATGACTACTGCATTCATAGTGTGCCTTCCCCGATCAACTCTAACACTCTCTTCTCTCTCTTGCTCCAGGGACTATTTTATCAACTGTCCCATTATTGACATGGTCAGCCATTGGGCAAGGGGAACCCGAGGGAACAGCTACATGTACTATGTGCCTGAAACCTACTCTCAGAACAGGTAAGGTGATCATTTGGCCAGAAATAGCTGGTCTTCTGGAAAAATGTGTTTCTTGTCTCTGGGTGATCCTGTATCTTTTTTTACTTTAAATAAAATTTGCCCTTCAGAATTTCAGGAATCTGTAACGTTGTAAGTATGCATATTTTCTCTTCTTCTGGAGATCATAACCTTTCATTGACTTAGTAAGTGGTCTTTGACCCTTCAAACAACTTCATGATCTTTCCAAACTTACAAGATTCATCCTCAGCTGACCCACATTAAGTCTATTGGTGCACTTTTCAAATGTGGTAGAACCAGCTGGTATTTATTAATTCTCAATCATAAAGAGTTTTAAGGTTTGTAAAGTGCTTTACAAATATTCTCATTTGATCCTCACAACCATAGTAGGTAAATGCCACTACTATCCCTATTTTACAAATGAGGAAACTGAGTCAGATATAGGTTAAAGGACTTGTCTAGTCTCCAAAAAGTAATAAGTGTCTGAGGCTGGATTTGAACCTTAGTTCTTCCTGATTCTATATCCAGCTCTCCATTCACTGTGGCCTAATCTACCACTTGAACTTTCTTGATATATCATTTGAGAGTTAATGCTATGATGAGGAATCTGTAGGAGTCATTAATCCTTTTTACCATGGACCTCTGACTCCAAATCCATGAGTAGAAATTTATAATGTATTAGAGAGAAGGAATTAGGGGTGGGGAGAGAAGAATAAGGAGAATAGCTACAGCATACTCATAAATTTCTATGATATAAGATAAAGCATTGATTTTCAAAGCACGGGTCCTACATGCTAGGGCCTTTTTTTTTTTTCCTGAGACAGTTGGGATTAAGTGACTTGCCCAAGGTCACACAACTAGGAAGTGTTACACATGCTAGTGCTTTAAAATTGTGAGCTAGTAATTCTGTGGTATTTATATGTGTCATCATCTATGCTAGTATGAGACTTAAATTTTTAATTATATGTAAATATCTCTCAACATTTCTCACAGCAAAGAATTGTATGTGTCTCATAAATATTTAAACCAAGGTAGAGAGTGATAGGAGTAATGGAGAGATTCACAGACACAGTAATTTAGACAAATGAAAAATCTTTTTAACTGAAGGAACCAGGGAAGGCTAAAGAGAGGAAAAAGTCCCTGAGTTAAGCCTTAAAAGAAAAGAAAGCTTTCAAAGGACAAGACTAAGGAAGAAAGAAGTATAATTAGTATTGGTACAAGAATAACTTGTAATAAGGAAACTGAGGCCAAGGAACATTAAAATTTCTTCAAAGGGAATCTGAACAAGAATTTGAACCCAGTTCTTCTAAAGCTAAGTCCAAAGTTAACTTTGCAATACAACTCCTGACTTCTAAGGAGATGAGACTAGCCAGATGTTCAGAATCAGCCCACTAGTCTATCTCTGATGTTTGTATCAAAGGACCTGATATGGTTAGACATGATAGCCACCCCCAAAATTTAGCAGCTTTAAGCAGGGAGTGATTCAACCTCACAAGCTCAAGCTATTTTCTCCTTGAAAAAACATAAGCTCTTTACACTCGTCCTGGTTTCCCCGAAACCCCTTCCCATCTGTCATCCATGAAATGCTCAAGGCCTCCTTTGAAGTATTTCCATGTTTGATCTGCCCCACATCTTGAGGATTACAAGTTGACCAAAGAAAGGAAGGGATTTAAGTAGTTTGTGCAAAAACTCTAGGCAAAAAAGCATGAGAGTTGTATTGAGAAGAGGAAAAAAAAAAAAAAAAACATCTGTTTCAGACTCGAGGATGAAAGGAACCTGTCTCAGCCTGTGGTTGGTTGAACATGTGGTCAGAAATACCCAAGATGGGGAGATGTGTCCAGAAATATTTCCCTTCTGGAAGGGGGAGTTACTGGTGTCTTTTGTCATTAGGGAATAGTCACATAATTCCAGGGTCAACTCTTTAATTTGGGGCCCCTGATTCCTTTTATAGATAGAAGTTGAAGGGTATTCAATGCTTTTGTCCTTATAGCTAGAGCATACCACCATCTGGGTCCTATGGGCCAGGAAATCTATGGATTACATGCAGAAAGATGGAGAAACCAGTTCAATCCAATTTGATTCCACTTTGATTAAGTTCAAATGTTCTGAATAAATCTACTGTTAGTAAAAATCACACAAACATGGCTATCAGTGACTGTCATCAAATGAACTTGTATCAGCTAGTTTGCATAGTGAATAAAGTGTTGAATTAGAGCGTTGGGAAGACATGATTTTAGATCTTACTTCAGATATTTAGTAGATGAGTGACCCTGGGCAAGATAGGTCAATAGCATTTATTAAGTGTTTACTATATTCCAGGCATTGTGTCAAGTGCTGCAGAGACACAAAGACAAAAAGTAGTCCTTGTTCTCAAGGAGCTCAAATTTTATTTAGGGAGATAGCTTGAAAATATTTACTACAAAATATATATAGGGTAATTTGGAGACAGTCTCAGAGGGAAGGCACAGACATTGAGAGGAACTGAGAAAGAAAGGCCTCTTGCAGAAGTTTCAAGCTTAAACTTAAAGGATGTCAGCATGCATAGAGGAGAAATAGGAGCATTCCAGGCATGGGGGACAATTAGGGAAAATTCAGCATGGGAGTTAGAATGTCCTGTGTGAAGTAATAGAGAAAATGGAAGGAGTAAAAATAAGAAGACTGAAAATATAAAAAGAAGTAAGGTTACTAAGGGCTTTGAACTGCGAATAGAAGATTTTGTATTTGATCTTGACAGCAATGGGGAACCACTGGAGTTCATTGAATAAGGAAGTAATGTGGTCAGACCTATGCTTTTAAAAGATCATCTTGACAACTAAATGGAGGATAGAATGGAAGAGGGAGAAATTTAAGGAAGAAAGACCAACTAGCAGGCTATTGTAAATAATCTAGACACAAGATAGCAAGGGCCTGCACCAGGATTTGTCAGGGGATAGAATATAATATATATGAAAAATGCTGCAAAATCAACTAAATTTGGCAAATGGTAGCTTATGGATGAGAGAAGAGTTTAAGATGATAACTAGGTTACAAGCCTAGGTGACTAAAAATATAGTAATGTTCTTGACAGTCATAGGTAAGTTTGGAAGCATGGAGGATTTGGGAGGAAAGATAATGAATTTTGATTTTTCAACCAGTTGAAAGTTATAAATTATAAGATATAAGAATGGAAATGAGAGAGTCAGTCAAATAAATCTGAGAGTCATCTGCATAGAGATAAAAATGGAATTTATGGGACCTAATGAAATCACCAAGCACAACAGTATAAAGAATGAAAAGAAGAGAGGCTAAGACAAAACATTGTTGGACATCCAAAATTATTAAGCATGACCTACATGAAGAGTCAGCATGAGAAACAGCTAGAAGAAGAACCAGGACAAACTAGAAAGGAGAGAATTAAAGGGAAGAGGGTGATCCACAATATCTAAGACTGCAAGGAGATCAAGAAGGATGAGGACCGAGAAAAAACTATTAGTTTTGGCAGTTAGGAGATCATTAGTAACTTTGGAGTGAGAAGTTTCAATTGAGTAGTGAGATCAGAAGTCAAGTTGCAGAGAGTTTAGGAGGAGAATTAAATCAAAGGCACTGATTATGAAGGAAAAAAAGAAAGAAAGAAAGAAAGAAAGAAAGAAAGAAAGAAAGAAAGAAAGAAAGAAAGAAAGGAAGGAAGGAAGGAAGGAAGGAAGGAAGGAAGGAAGGAAGGAAGGAAGGAAGGAAGGAAGGAAGGAAGGGAGGGAGGGAGGGAGGGAGGGAGGAAGGGAGGGAGAGAGGGAGGGAGGGAGGGAGGGAGGAAGGAAGAAAGAAAGAAAGAAAAGAAAAAAAGAAAAGAAAAGAAAAAAGAAAAGGAAGGGAGGGAGGGAGGAAGGGAGGAAGGAAGAGAAAGGAGAAAATAAGAGAGGAAAGAAAGGAGGAAGGGAGGGAGGAAAATAGCAAGTGCAAGGGAGATGCCCTGAGAAATAACTAATGAATAAAGAGATTGGAGGCCATAGGGAAGACAACGAATAGTGTCAGAGGTCATACGGCAAATAAAAATATAGAATGTTAAGATTATGAGTTAAAGGAATCACAGAGTTCATGAACTAGGAAATGAAATACTTGTAAGTTATAGAAGTATTGAGCAGTATCAAGTCTCTTAACCTCTCTTGCCCTCAATTTCTTCATATGTGAAATGACAATATAATAGCTTCTAGCACAGAACAATGTGCATATATAAGGAAATAACATGCAACACATTTTTAAACTTTGATATATTTTATTATTATTTCTAAAAATTATTGCTTGTCTCAGCTAATTTATATATCACTTTGTATGACTTTAAATTAATTAGATTATAAACTACTTGAAGTCAGGAACTCTTTTTTGCTTCTTTTTGTATCCTTAGCACTTAGCACAGTTCCTGGTACATAATAGATGTTTAATAAATCATTTTGTTTCTCTGTATCTCAATTTTCTAGGTGATAACAAGGCGCCTTCCAGTTGCAGATCCAGATCTAATTTTTTAGATCTTATGAACTAAAAACAAAAATTTCATAATATAGGTAATAGAAGAAAAGGTGATTTCAAAAATGCAAAGTTTCTGGGAATGGAGCAAAAAAGGGCAGAGCACAGTGAACTTTCAGTATGTCCCTTCATAGTGTCCTCTCCTCAGTCTGTAAGCCAGAGGTAGGGGGCACAATATTTCAGACAGGCATAATAATGACACTTAGGGAACAGCCAGAAATGAGGTCCAAAAGCAGGCTGTGTCAGAATTCCGGGACAACCATTAAGCAATAGGAGGTTGTCAAAGGTGCGATCCAAGCCCATGTGAGTCAGAATAGACTCCCAGCATGAGGAAACTGGCAGAGACATGGTTTTGGTACTCTGAGTCAAAATAGAGGCTGAATTATAGAATAATAATAATAAATACTTCTCTCCATTGAACACATCTCAAAATCTTTAAATCTCAAGAGATGGTCTGAGTTGTCATGTCTTAAAAACGCATCACTCTCTGGCAAGAAGCCTCTCAAAGTTAGCCAGGCTGGACTTCATGTGACAGATATGCAGTCTATTGATAGACTTAAGTCTTTTTCACTTAGGACAAGACCTACCAGAACTCATATTTTTTCTATTGACAAAACCTTTAGAAACTCACCATTTCATCTGTACCACAGTGGGGCAATGAACTGGATGCTCTTCTTTAGGAGATAGATACATTTTAGAGGAAATGTGGTATGATGGATAGCTTGTTGCACTTAGAGAAGGACATAGGTATGAATTCCACTTCTTACCTTAAGCAAATTTCTCTGATAAGGCCTCATTTCTCAATCACAGAGGGAACTGATCCAAATATATAAAAAAGTCAAACCATGCCCCAATTGATAAATGATCAAAAGATGATCTATGCCCAAAGGACATTTGAGCTATTTGACTGTGGAAAAGTCATTTAACTTTTCTAAACCTCAATTTACTTATCTTTAAAAGGAAGTTAAGAAAACCATTAGTATTCACTTCTCAAGGTAGCTGGGATGACCTAATGAGATAATATTATCACAAAATCATAGCTCTAGGGAGCCTCAGAGGCTTATTTTACATTGCATTACAATTGTAATCCCTCATTTTACAGAGGAGAGAGTTAATATTAAGGCATGCTCCAAGTGATTTCTGTCATTTTGACTAATCATTTTTTTAGGATCCCTTCCCCCACAAGGAAAAGGGCCAAAGCCTAGTGACAGACCTTAAACTTTTTCCACTTAAGACACCTCTTTGCCTGAGAAATTTTTATGCCACCCTGGTTATATAGGTACATAAAATAGGTATACAAATCAAACATTTACTGGTAATAAATCATAATTTTGCAACTTTCATTCAATTACATGACCCCTCATGGGACTGCATGCAATTAACAAGCTTTAGTTTATGACACAACATCTTAGAAGGGAAAATATAGTTGTGATGACTCAGTAAAGTAATAATATAAAGTTCTGTAAAATTAGGTTATTAGAATTTTGAGCTACAAGACACCTCTTCTTCAGTTCTCTCATTTTAGAAATAAGAAAACTGAGACCCAGAGGTGGTAAGTAGCAGAAAGGATTACAACCAAACTGATTCCAAACTCTTAAATGTCATTTGTTATTAGTGATTGTAATAATCCAATAAATATACATCTATTAAATAACTACTATATGCCAAGCACCATGCCAGCACCTGAGAATGGAACTTTCTATTTATTGGGGATGAGAGAGAGACAACACATAGTCATAAATAAACATCAAATTTATGCAAAATAAATTCAAGGCAGCTTGGGGGAGGGTGGAAGCACTAGCAGCTGGAAGGACCAGAAAAAGCCTCATGTTACCCAAACTGAAAGAAAACAGGGACTTTAAGAAGCAGAGCTAAGGAGGGAATACATTCAAGGAGAGGAGACAATACAAAGTCATAGAAATGGGAAGTGAAATAATCTGTGCAAAGAACATTAAGAAGGTCAATTTGTGCCAGAGTGAAGAATGCATGCCATTTAAATTAAATTATAAAAATGTGAATTAGTATCATAATTACTATTCTTTAAGCAGGATTGAGAAAAATAGCCTGTTCAGCCTTCCCACACAGAACTGCTCTGTGTAAACTAACATATAAGGGATAGGCTAAAAACTTGGCAAACTGTAAACTTTGTACCGATGTGAAGAATTTTTAGTTCTATTCCTTTAAGGAGTACACAGGAAAACATTTATAATGACTAAGAAAGCAGCAGTGTTTATCTTTTATATAAATTATCTCCTTTTTTGGAATGGAATTGTAAAACTACAGATGATCACTATATTTCTTCATATTTTTCTGGACATCTCAAAATTACACATCCCAAATATTATCTTTGCTGGTTGACTGTCTTGGCCATTTTTAGAAATTGGGTCCAAGGAAAATATTGAAGTGGCTAGACTAGCTACTCCTTGTGTGGTCAATAAGATTGAGCAATAAAAATTCATGGAAATAGAAGAGGGGAATGAATAGAAAGAGCTGTGGATTGGAGGTTTGGGACTTAAAAGTTACAGGTTCAACTCCTAGCACTAATATTCTCTACCTATATGATCCTGGACTAGTGACTGCAGATATGGTTTGCCTTAACTTAGAAAAGAATTTAATCAAAGTGTTTCCAACAATTTGTAGGGGAAAAATAAATATATATAATGTACATGATAGCACAGTTAGATGGTTCCAGAAATAATTGAATAATTGGACTCAAAAAATAGTTATAGATGATTTGATGTCATCTTAGAAGGCAGTCTCCAATGGAATATTCCAGACATGTGTTGTTGGCTCTGGCTCAATACCTAACATTTTTATCAGTGACTCAAACTTAGGCATAAATGGAAAGCTTATTAAATTTTCAGATTTTGGAGGGATAGCTAACACATTGGCTGATAGAGTCAGAATCCAAAAAGACTTTGACAGACTGGAGCATTGGGCTGAACCTAATAAGAGGAAATATAATAGAGATAAATGTAAAATCTCAGGTTCAAAAAAATAAATGTCCACAAATACAAGATAAGAAAAATTAGCAATTTGTGGAAAAGAAAGTACTGAAGGAGAAAGTTAATAATTAGAAATTAACCTTCTCTACTGTGCATTCATCTGGTTGTCATCTCATTAGGATTCAGTATGTGCAGAATTGGCTCAAAGAAGAAATAATATAACATGCAATATGGGAAAACCAATCTATCTTACATTGCAGGAAAATAGGAGGTGGAATGGGAAATGGAAAGGGGGAAGTTGATAAAAGAGAAGGCATATTGGGGGAAGGAGTGGTCAGTAGCAAAACACTTTTGATAATGGGCAGGGTGAAAGGAGAGAGAATAGAATAAATAGTGGGGGGATACAGTTAGCAATAATAATTGTAAAAAGAATTTTAAAGCAAATTTCTCTGATAAGGCCTCATTTCTCAATCACAGAGGGAACTGATCCAAATATATAAAAAAGTCAAACCATGCCCCAATTGATAAATGATCAAAAGATGATCTATGCCCAAAGGGCATTTCCTTAATCTAACAAAACCACTACTGGGCATAAATAGCAAAAGAAAATTTTTTTTTAAAGAAGGAAAAAACCTATATGTACTAAAAATATTTGTAGCAGCTCTCTTCTCAGGGCAAAAAATGGAAATTAACGAGATGCCCATCAATTGGAGAATGGCTGAATAAATTGTGGTATGTGATTGCCATTGAATGTTATTGTTTTATGGGAAATGATGAGCAGTATGCTCTCAGAAAAAAAAACAAAAACACATAGAAAGTCCTCCATGAACTCAAGCAAAGTAAAATGTACTGTATACAAAGTAATAGCAATGTTCTGGGATGACCAGCTTCAAACAACTTTGCTATTTTCAGCAGTACAATAATCCATGACTACTCTGAAGGATTTATGATAAAAAATCTTATTCATATCCAGAGAAGAAACTATATCTGAATACAAACTGAAGCATATTCTCTCTCTCTCTCTCTCTCTCTCTCTCTCTCTCTCTCTCTCTCTCTCTCAACTTTATTTTTCTTGTGTTTTTTTTTTAATTAGAGTGGGAGATTTATATTTTCTTTCTCAATATAACTTTTTATGGAAATGTTTTGCATAACTTCACATGTGGTTTCTTAATGGGGGCTGAGAGTGTGGATAAGGGAAAGAATCTAGAACTTAAAAAATGTAAAAAACAAATGTAAAAAATCATTTTAAATGTAATGGGGAAAATATTAAATAAATTAAAAAAAAA
>JAJPUD010016906.1:0-17590 GCA_023553655.1 Myrmecobius fasciatus
TACTTATCCCAAAAGCTGGGATCTTTGGGTTTATCAAATACTAAATTGTTAAGGTTATTGCCTAGATTGTCCTGATAACCTATCCTGTACCACTGATCGACTGCTCTATTTCTCAGCCAGTACTAAATGGTTTTGATGACCGATGCTTTATAATATAGTTTTAGATCTGGTACAGCAAGGCCACCTTCATCTGCCTTTTTTTTCATTAATTCCCTTGAAATTTTTGACCTTTTCTTCTTCCAAATTAACTTGGCTATTATTTTTTTTCTAGATCTATAAAATAATTTCTTGGGAGTTTGATTGGTATGGCACTAAATAAGTAGATTAGTTTGGGTAGTATTGTCATTTTTATTATATTTGCTCAGCCTACCCATGAGCACTTAATGTTTTTCCCATTGACTAGGTCTGATTTTATTTGTGTGCAAAGTGTTTTGTAGTTTAGTTCATATAGTTTCTGACTTTTTCTTGGCAGATAGATTCCCAAATATTTTATACTATCATCTGTTATTTGGAATGGAATTTCTTATTGTATCTCTTGCTGCTGAACTTTGTTGGTAATATATTAAAATGCTGATGATTTATGTGGATTAATTTTGAATCCTGCAACTTTGCTAAAGTTGTGAAATGTTTCTAGTAGTTTTTTAGTTGAGTCTCTAGGGTTCTCTAAGTATACCATCACATCATCTGCAAAGAGTGATAATTTGGTTTCTTCATTACCTATTCTGATTCCTTTTATCTCTTTTTCTTCTCTTATTGCCAAAGCTAACATTTCTAATACAATATTAAATAGTAATGGTGACAGTGGGCAGCCTTGTTTCACTCCTCATCTTATTGGGAATGGTTCTAGTTTGTCTCCATTACATATGATGCTTGCTGATGGTTTTAAGTAGATGCTACTGATCATTTTAAGGAAAAGCCCATTTATTCCTATACTCTCTAGTGTTTTTAATAGGAATGGGTGTTGGATTTTATCAAATGCTTTTTCTGCATCTATTGAGATAATCATATGGTTTTTGTTAGTTTGGTTATTAATATAATTGATTATGCTGATAGTTTTCCTAATATTGAACCAGCCCTGCATTCTTGGTATAAATCCTACTTGATCATAGTGTACTATCCTGGGGATGACTTTCTGTAATCTCATTGCTAATATCTTATTTAAAATTTTTGCATCAATATTCATTAGTTAGCATACACCCTCCTTAACACCCATCCAGACTATTACAATAACTCCATCACAATACTTAGGACCAAAGACAGAAGGAACCTGGAATGGGTTTAGTTCAAACCCTTCATTTAATAGATAAGGAACAGATACAAGTGGATAGGGTGCCAGGCTTGGAATCAAAAAGACTCATCTTTCTGAGTTCAAATCTGACCTCAGAAACTTACCAGCTGTATGATCCAGGGCACTCCCATCTGTAAACTGAGCTGGAGAAGGAAATGGCAAATCACTCCAGTGTCTTTGCCAAGAAAACTGCAATTTGGGTTAAATGGATACACTTTAACAATAATAATTTCACCATGAGGCTAACGCTTTTTATAGTAACCATCTGTATGACCCACATAGGATCTAGTAAGACAATCCACATCTGTCTAGCCCTAAAGTTCAAGAGAAGTTTCTCTATTATCTGTGTGCCAGAGTTAAATTGCTTACTGAAGGCAGATTAGTAGACTTGGTCAACTTTCATGATTTCTTCTAGCTCAAAGATTCAATAATATTTAGTGAGAAAGATTACCTTTATTTTTACTCTTAGGCAGAAGACATTTATGAGGAATAATTTCTGGTGCTTCAAAAAGATCTCAAGTCGTTCCCAAACCTACTCTCTTTCATTCACCCATTTACTGATGCCTGAAATTCCAATCACTCAGTAAGTATTTATTAAACAAATAATGTGTACCTACTATTGTGTATAGAACTGAGGTTATTCACAAAGTCGTATATCATTAGATCTGGAAAGAACCTCAGAGATCATCTGGTCTAACCTCTTCTTTGTATACACTATAGTCAGAGCATTTAACCCTCTAAATGTGAGAAATGAAGTGATGTGCCCCAAAACACAGAAGTAGCTGATCTCTCTTTTTTATGACTTGAAAATGGATGATGTATTTAAAACAGGATGCCATAATTTATGGTGAAATAGCAAAAGTACTTACATTTCTATTTTGCTATACAGTTCTTAAAATGGTTTCACAACCCAATATTTGATCATCACTATAACAGTAAGGAGTAGTAAAGAAAGGTATTATGACCATTCCACATTTAAGAAAACTAAATTTTTTCAAGGTTTAAAGTAAGTGATGACATCCTGATTTCAGAAAACAGAAAATCTGTTTTCAAGTCAAATGCTTTCTATTATCCAATACAGCTTTCTATTATCCAATACAGCCAGTTGTTAAGTAAACAGGTGACACATTGATGAGCATCTTCCAATACATTATTTTCAAATAGCCTTTTGTTTTTTCATAAAAGTGGTGGCCTCTTGATTTTACCTTCAAATTTAGAACTAAATTTAGAATTTAGCACAGAAATACAAAACTGGGAGGGACACCAAATCATTCCTCCAATTTAACTGTACTTGAATTTGACTTCAATATAAAACATAACAATTCATGATCATCCAAATTCCACGTGAGTCTTTTTAGTGAAGATGCATGCAAGAGCAAGTAATTCCACATTTTCAGGTTTTTAAATATTCATACACTTTCTTCACATTAGGCCAAACATTACTTCTCTGCAATTATTGCTCATTGCTCCTACTTCCACAAGTCTTTTCACTACATTGCAATATAGCTTGTATGGGTTTGTTATATTGGAGTGAAGAAGGGAGTAAGCGATAGACAAAATCCAGAAGGATTATGAAACCAAGAAAATTAAGAGGGTACTATCAGTAGCAAACAGTGTGCCTATTTTTTAATTTCTTTAAATTTTTTTTTGAGAATGAGCTACATATGTATCAAGAATATCCTTTTGGTTATTTTTATTTTCTCTAGTTATATGTAAAAACATTTTTGTAATACATGCCTATTCATTTTTTAATAGATTTCCATAAGTAGTTAATCTCAAAACTGTGTAGTTTGGAACTACACAGATGTCGGAACAGAAATGAGCTCTTATTACTAGAGGATGTTTGTGTATACTTTACACCAGAATGCTCCTAAGGCAGCCAAAGTCATGAGATTTCAAATTTGCTGGAAAGGCCCCTAATGTACCATCAGAAGTGTATTACTTTAGCTTCAGACTTTATTTTTGATAAAAATGTAAATACTCTTGAAGTTGTAGCTAGATGGTGAAGTGGTAAGAGTTCTGGACTTTTAAGTCCAAATCCACTTTCAGAGATTTACTGGCTGTGTGACTCTGGAAAACTTGATCTCTCACAGCCTCAGTTTCCTTAATCCTGTGGTCTGTGGCAATATGAAATGTTCAGACTAGATCTGGCAGTGTTCTGATAATAATTGAACTCATCAAAATTAATAAAATCATCAAGAGAGAAAGAGAATACCCATATTCTGGGAGGTACCTAGCATATCAGAGAGAAGAATAACAATCTAGCAAAAGAAACTGAAGAATGAATGATCAGATCGGTAGGTAAATGAAGAGAGACATTGCCATGAAAGCCAACAGGCCAGCATTTGATGGCTGTATTGGTGTTAGTGATTGTCCACAGTTTCAAAAAGAGCAGAGGGTACCAGCAGAATGAAATAAAGCAACAGAATTTAGAGTTAGTCTGTAATTTCAAAAAAAGCAATTTCAGGGGATGAATAGGCCTAGAAACCAGCTTGTAAAGGGTTTTGAAGTAAGTGTCTATTAAGCAATAGACATATAGTTACTTTTTATTTTTAGCAATTTGATTGTGACATTGCTATAGAATAATAATCTGAGGGGATGGCAGGATCATATACAAATTTTGTTTTGTTTTGTTTTGTTAATTTTGTTTTTAGGATGGAGCTGTGGTCAGGTTAGGCAGCTAGATAGGCAGTGGATAGAATACTGATCCTTGGATTAAGAAGATTCCTCTTCCTAAATTCAAAACTGGCTTCAGATATTTACTAGCCATGTGACCCTAGACAAGTCACTTAACCACGTTAATCAGCTAGAGAAGAAAGTGGCAAACCACTCTAGTATCTTTGTCAAGAAAACCTCAAATAGGGTTACAATGAGGCACACAGGACTGAACAACCAACATGTTCTGCTTTGTAGATAGCTTGGAAGAAGCCAATCAATGAGCCATCAATGAAAAATGAGAGTGAGTAAGTGAAGGGGGAAATGGAGAGGGAAGGGATGAGATCAATGGCAGAAGTGGAGGGGTTGATCTTGCTTACCCAGGGATTCTAGCAAGTTATATACTTTCCGACGTTCTCCACTTTTCTTCTGACTAGCCCAGAAAGTGAGCTCTTGTCTATTCCACCTTCCAGATACCCAGATCTGACTCTAAAATACAACCCATGCAAACACCAGATGGCGCCCGGGTACTTTTAAACTACCACTGGACTATTACTTTGTAGTCGTGCCTTTTCTCCTTGAAAGCTTTGCTGGCAGAATGACCCCGAGAACCACATTAACTGAAGCGCAGATGCGAAACAGTGCCCTAGGGGCCACCTGCCTCCTGCGTGTCCTGTCCAATAGCTGTGCACCGGGCTCCAAGACTGAAAGTGACAGAAAGAATCCAGTGCAGTGGCGGCGGGGGTGGGTTGTGCAGCTGAGGAGGGGGAGTTTATTAGAGTTGGGGGCACTAATCTAAACTGGGGTAGGCTTGGAGCATTTCTCTCTCTCAGGAAGAGAAGTAAGGGATGTGGATTAAACACTAGGCGTCGGGGAAAATCCTAACTGCAAGGGAAGGTCATATGCAGAAGGAAAAAAAAAACTTTATAGAAACTGAGGTTTTCGCCGAGTCTCTCCCCCCAGTCCCTTCCACGGTGCTGTTTTCCCAGGGGCCGGGGATACTTCTTTAACTCATACTTTTTTTTTTTTTTTTCTTGTAAATTACTTGGTCTTCACAATTCACTGCCTCCGCCCCATAAAGCTCTGCATCTATTCTATCCTTTGTGTAGGAGTAATTTAGACTTGGCTGGAACATGTGCAGCCTAGCAAAACCGGGACCCTATTAAGCACTCTCTTTTCCCAACTACTGAGTGATATTTAAACAGTGGAGAAAGAGTGACTGGCGGGGAAATGCCACTTGCGCCAACAGTTATTCCGGGCCCCTGTTCGCTCTAACACGAAATAGTGGACTACATTTTTTTAATCTTTGAAGGACGCGGGAAAGCCAAACGGGTGATGTCTTTGTATCCACAGCGCCTTGAATATTTGAGGCACTTAATAAGTGCTGGGATTGGATTGGGGAGGCCAGGAGTTTCATTCTTTACTCTCTCCATCCCTTTTTCGCCCCCAAACTAATAAGAAGGTTGTAATTCAAATCTTACTTTTTTGAGTGCCTGTGGAGTTCTTGGTCCCTGCAAGAGGGCAGAGATTAATTTCTACCCCAATCCCTCTCCCTATCCCTCCCCTCTTCCATGGAGAAGCAACCCATTATCTAGAATGAATACTAAAGTAGTGGAAAGTCTTAAGGAAATTGGGGTAATCGGATGGGACGGTGGGTATACCCACAGGAGGAAAGGGGAGGAGGAGGAGGACGAAGAGAGAGACAGAGACAGAGACACAGAGAGAAAGGCAGAGAGGCAGAGAGAGAGACAAAAAGAGAGGGGGGGGAGATGTCTTGGGAAGATCTAGCACCTGCGAAAATTTGTCAGCTGTAAAATTCCTTATATTCTCGTGCATCCCTTCAGAGGGATGCACCCCAAAATCTAGCTGTAGAGAAATGTTTGGCTTCTTTAGAGAGTAGAGCCCCAAACCTCTGTGTGCTTAAAAGTACACCTTTCTCAGTCTACATAACTTGGAGATGGAAGGGGACTAGCCAGCCAGCGGGGCATCCCGGAGCAGGGACTACTTCTTGAAATCTCTCTCAGTTGACTTCCTGGTGAGATGGAAACGAGGAAGAGGAGGAAAAAGAAAAGGAGGAGGAGGAGGAAGAGAAGGAGGAGGAGGAGAGGGAGAAGTGGGGCGTAGGTGTAGGGATGAATGGTGATTTATCCCTCCACTATCTCCACCCCACCCCACTCCCACTCCCAAAGCCCCCTCCCTCCCTTAGCCTCCCGCTCTATAATTGGACGCCTGGTTTTCTTCCTCTTTCTTATCAGATCCAGGTCTCCCAGAAAGAGGGAACAGCTGGAGAGAGATCCTAAAACACCTCCTGGAGGCAGGGCACTGGAGGAGAGAAAGAAAGAAGCTAAGAGAAAAGAGGGGAAGGGAAGAGAGATAGAGCAAGTCCTGGGATAGCCCTAGGCAGAGCTCTGTTCTTTTCTAGGCAATGAGTTCCCCTCTCCAAATACCTTGCACAGGTCAGTTTCAAGCTTCTTTCTCCTTTATTTCCTATCCTTCTCTTTGAAAGTCTGAGAGTTCATTACTTGCCAACTTCTTAACATCTCCCTTTCTTTGGGGAGGTGGGGGGGGACCGTAATTATTAGTTTCAAGGCGGTATTCATCAGCTTCTGTGAGACTGCATATATGGAGAACTGGGGATGGACAGCCTTGTAGGATGGCAGGGGAGGGACGCAACTGACAATGCTCTGGGAGAGTTTCTCAGTGGTGGCGCTAACTCTGCATGACTCCCTGTGCGCGCGCGCGCGCGCGCGCGCGCGCGAAAACACACACACACACACACACACACACACACAATCACACACACACTCATTTGCACCTCTTCTCAGGTGCTTGGCTAGGCAGTGGGAGAGAAGAAAGGGGAGGTCTCAGAAACTGAATGCTTAAGGACAGGGACTCGGAGCGGGGCGGTCCTTCCCGGGATTAGGGCAAGGATAGCGGGATGCCCTCATCCATTTGATCTCTGAAGCGACTGCTGAGCCAAGCCTCTGATGGGGTAAAAGAAGACTAGGAGAGGTCTTTCCCCAGGGTATGCTGGAAAGCTCTCTGTGCTCGGGCATCCTATTCCCTTTCCTCTTCCCTTTCCCTATCTTTTTCATTCTCATGTAGTATCCCCAGGCCCGAAGTGTGCTCTCCTTCCCGGACTCCAATAAAGACGTGTATCACTGCCTGTATTTAGTGGGGAAAGCAATGTCACTGCGCAAGAACTGGATCCGTGGAAAAAGGGGAAATGAGCAAACAGGGGAAGACTGGGACTTTTAGGAACTTAGAGGCTCTAGTTTCTCTTGCCCACTAGGATGATGTGGGTTAATGATCGTGGCATGCAGCTTGGAATTTAACTCTTCTCTTCGACTGGAGGGGATCTAGGAGTCATGACTTGCTCTGACTTCCAGCTAGCACGCTTCTTTGATTCTCTTTTGGGCACCGGATGTAGGGTTTGAGAGAACAGATTGAGTGGTTGAGGATGAAGTTACATATGGTTGGGAAACCTCAGCTAAGATTCGGGTGGGTGGCCTGGAATTTTCATGAAAAAAAAAAAAAGAAAACAAAACCTGTTGCTGATATCTGCTGAGGGGAGGTGGTTTGAGTAATTATTCTTGAACCTTGAAGCCTTTAAAAGTTTTTTCAAAGGGATGACATGAAAGTCAGCCACTGGCCCAGGTCCCTGGAACAACCCAGTCCCAAGAGTCATCTTCTAAAGACCAATTTTTAAAAAAATGTAATTTGTAACATAAAATGGCATGGGGGGGGGGATCTTTCAGATGAGGCCCCTGAGAGGATTATTCCTTTTGTCACTGTGTCAACACATTGTGTCAACACTGCTGTTGGAGGTGGGAGGGTTTAAGGAATCTAAGGGAATTATTTATCTTAGAAAAGTTCATTATTCTACAGATGCTAATAAATAGCATTAGTATACCTGTAAACTCCATCTGTTTTGCTGTTGAATTACTAACCATAGACAAGAGAAATGGAAGTGCTAGAAATCTTATCTCCTGTATTCTTCTCTATCCTGTGATCCCTTTCTTACTTTGGATTTCTTGCTATGAAGAGAGTTTTCTGTCCTAATTGATATGACAAAGTGATTGAGATGAAGGCATATAGACAAGTTCAGTAAATTCTTGATGAATGAATGAAGGTCACATGAACTCATCCATGACCAAAGAAACAGACTGTGTGTGTATTTCATTAGACAGATGTTGGCAAGAAGTTGGATCTTTTCTGCATCTGCTCTCAAGTATTTGACTTCTTATTAAAGTTCTAATAACTTTCCTCTTTGCAATAATCCCTGAAAAAATCTTACAAAATCTTCATTCTGCCTGGAAGACCTCTTCTGGCTCCTAGGAATCCTAGACTAGAGTGAGCCTAAAAACCTCCATTGTAGCCCTGGCCTCCTAGGGGTCCTTTAGACTCAACAAATCCCAAGAGACAAGGCTTTCTGAGCCATCTGGGAAAGGATTCTTTAATTTTGCCCTAAAATATTAGGGGTAGCTTCAGATCTGCTTCAAGAAGAAGAGAAGATCCTTTTATTCTAGATAATACTGGCTACTTTTAAAATATTTCTGTGAGAGACAATTAAGATTAGCGTCATAGAATATTAGAACTGGAAGGGACCATGGGGATTGTCTAAACAATACCCTCATTTTAGAGATGAGGCTAATGAAGAGCAGCATTAATAAGCCATTGAAAAAAAAAAACCCAGGAATAGAACCCAGATTCCTAATCCACTTTTCTTTACTCTGGATCATTGTAACAAACACATATAAAAACATATCCCTGCCAATTGAACACTGATTTGAAAACCACAAAAATGTCATATGTGTTGTATTATTCTTTTACTTATTTTGTTAAATATTTACCAATTACATTTTAATTTGGGGAGGGCAGAGTTTTGATACAGTTTGCTGGTGAGATTGGCACCTCTACTCAAAGCTATACTACTATGCCACTTGCTCCAATCTACAGGCTTATACCTCTTCCCTAATTTATGGAACCAGCCAGACCTTACCTTATATTTTTTATTTATTTTTATTTATTTATTTATTTATTTTATTAAAGCTTTTTATTTGTATAACATATGTATGGGTAGTTCCCCAGCATTGATCTTTACAAAGCTCTCCATTACAACTTTTACCCCCAGGCCCCTCCCCTCCCCTAGATGGCAGGAAGTCCACTACATGTTAATAATGTAATAATAGTTGACAAGTTGTGCAAGAAAAATCCTATCTACAAGAAAAAAAAAAGGAAACCAGAGAAAAGCAAAACAATGCAAGCAAACATCAATAGAGATCATGAAAATGTTACGTTGTGGTCCATATTTCATATCCCTCTCTCTGGGTGTATATGGTTTTCTTCAGTGAACAATTGGAACTGGTTTGAGACATTTCTTTGTTGCAGAGAGCCATGGACCTCAGAATTGATCGTCATATAGTATTGTTGTTGCCGTGTATAATGATCTCCTGGTTCTGCTCGTTTCACTCAGCATCAGTTCATGCAAGTCTCTCCAGGACTCTCTGAAATCATCCTGCTGGTAGTTTCTTACAGAGCAATAATATTCCATAACATTCATATACCATAATTTATTCAGCCACTCTCCAATTGATGGGCATCCATTCAGTTTCCAGTTTCTAGCCACTACAAAAAGAGCTGCCACAAACATTCTTGCACATGTGGGTCCCTTTCCCTCCTCTAAGATCTCTTTGGGATATAGGCCCAATAGAAACACTGCAGGGTCAAAGGGTATGCACAGTTTGATAACTTTTTGAGCATAGCTCCAAATTGCTCTCCAGAATGGTTGGATCTGTTCACAGTTCCACCAACAATGTATTAGTGTCCCAGTTTTCCCACATCCTATCCAACATTCATCATTATCTTTTCCTGTCATTTTAGCCAATCTGAGAGGTGTGTAGTGGTACCTCAGAGTTGTCCTAATTTGCATTTCTCTGATCAATAGGGATTTGGATCAACTTTTCATATGACTAGAGATGGTTTTCATTTCATCATCTGAAAATTGTCTGTTCATATCCCTTGACCACTTATCTATTGAAAAGTGGCTTGAATTCTTATATATATATGAGACAATTCTCTATATATTTTAGAAATGAGGCCTTTATCAGAACCCTTAAATGTAAAGATGATTTCCCAGTTTGATGCTTCCCTCCTAATCTTGTCTGCATTAGTTTTATTTGTACAGAAACTTTTTAACTTAATATAATCAAAATTATCCATCTGGTGTTCAATTAGGAGTTCCAGATCTTCTTTGGACATAAATTTATTCCATCTCCACAGGTCTGAGAGGTAAACTATGTTACGTTCCTCTAACTTGCTTATAAAGTCCCTCTTCATATCTAGATCATGAAACCATTCAGATCTTATCTTGGTATGTGGTGTTAGGTATGGATCAAGCCCTAATTTCTTCCACACTAGTTTCCAATTTTCCCAGCAGTTTTTGTCGAATAGTGAGTACTTATCCCAAAAGCTGGGATCTTTGGGTTTATCAAACGCTAAATTGTTAAGGTTATTGCCTAGATTGTCCTGATAACCTATCCTGTACCACTGATCGACTGCTCTATTTCTCAGCCAGTACTAAATGGTTTTGATGACCGATGCTTTATAATATAGTTTTAGATCTGGTACAGCAAGGCCACCTTCATCTGCCTTTTTTTCATTAATCCCCTTGAAATCCTTGACCTTTTGTTCTTCCAAATGAACTTTGCTACTATTTTTTCTAGATCTGTAATATAATTTCTTGGGAGTTTGATTGGTATGGCACTAAATAAGTAGATTAGTTTGGGTAGTATTGTCATTTTTATTATGTTTGCTCTGCCTACCCATGAGCACTTAATGTTTTTCCAATTGATTAGGTCTGATTTTATTTGTGTGGAAAGTGTTTTGTAGTTTAGTTCATATAGTTCCTGACTTTTCCTTGGCAGATATTTTATCCTATCATCTGTTATTTGGAATGGAATTTCTTTTTGTATCTCTTGCTGCTGAACTTTGTTGATAATATATAAAAATGCTGATGATTTATGTGGATTAATTTTGAATCCTGCTAGGGTTCTCTAAGTATAACATCACATCATCTGCAAAGAGTGATAATTTGTTTTCTTCATTACCTACTCTGATTCCTTTTATCTCTTTTTCTTCTCTTATTGCTAAAGCTAACATATCTAATACAATATTAAATAGTAATGGTGACAGTGGGCAGCCTTGTTTCACTCCTGATCTTATTGGGAATGGTTCTAGTTTGTCTCCATTACATATGATGCTTGCTGATGGTTTTAAATAGATGCTACTGATTATTTTAAGGAAAAGCCCATTTATTCCTATACTCTCTAGTGTTTTTAATAGGAAAGGGTGTTGGATTTTATCAAAGGCTTTTTGTGCATCTATTGAGATAATCATATGGTTTTTGGTAATTTGGTTATTAATATAATTAATTATGCTGATAGTTTTCCTAATATTGAACTAGCCCTGCATCCCTGGTATAAATCCTACTTGGTCATAGTGTACTATCCTGGGGATGACTTTCTGTAATCTCATTGTTAATATCTTATTTAAAATTTTTCCATCAATATTCATTAGGGAAATTGGTCTATACTTTTCTTTCTCTGTTTTCACCCTACCTGGTTTAGCTATCAGCACCATATCGGTCTCATAGAAGGAATTTGGCAATATACCTTCTGTCCCTATTTTCTCAAATAGTTTGTGTAGTATTGGAATTAATTGTTCTTTGAATGTTTGGTAGAATTCACATGTAAATTCATCTGGCCCTGGAGATTTTTCCTTAGGGAGTTGGTTAATAGGTTGTTCTATTTCTTTTTCTGATATGGGGCTATTTAAATAATTTATATCCTCTTCTGTTAACCTGGGCAATCTATATTTTTGTAGATATTCCTCCATTTCATTTAGATTATCAAACTTACTGGCAGAAAGTTGGGCAAAGTAACTCCTAATTATTGCTCTAATTTCCTCTTCATTGGACAAAGTTCTCCCTTATCATTCTTGAGACTAAGTATTTGATTTTCCTGTTTCCTTTTTCTTATCAAATTTACTAAAGGCTTATCTATTTTGTTGGGTTTTTCATAGAACCAACTCTTAGTTTTATTTATTAATTCAATAGTTTTCTTATTTTCAATTTTATTAATTTCTCCTTTTATTTTTAGAATTTCCAATTTGGTATTTAATTGAGGGTTTTTAATTTGTTCTTTTTCTAGTTTTTTTTAATAATAAGCCCAATTCATTGATCTTTTCTTTCTCTATTTTATGCAAGTAAGCATCTAGAGATATAAAATTGCCCCTTATAACCTCTTTGGCCGTATCCCACAAATTTTGGTATGTTGTCTCCTTATTGTCATTCACCTGGATGAAATTATTGATTGTGTCTATGATTTGCTCTTTCACCCATTCATTCTTCAGGATTAGATTATTTAATTTCCAATTACCTTTTGGTTTATTTTCTCCTGGCCTTATATTGCATGTGATTTTTATTTCATCATGATCTGAAAAAGATGCATTTACTATTTCTGCCTTTCTGCATTTGATTTTGAGGTTTTTATGCCCTAACACATGGTCAATTTTTGTATAGGTTCCATGGACTGCTGAGAAAAAAGTAAACTCCCTACTGTCTTCATTCAACTTTCTCCATAGATCTATCACACCTAGCTTTTCTAACAATTGGTTTATCTCCCTAGTTTCTTTCTTGTTTATTTTGTAGTTTGATTTATCTAATTCTGAGAGAGCAAGGTTGAGATCCCCCATTAGTATAGTTTGGCTGTCTATTTCTTCTTGCATCTCTCTTAATTTCTCCCCTAGGAATTTGGATGCCATTGCACTTGGTGCATATATATTTAGTATTGATATTGCTACATTATCTATGGTACCCTTTAATAAAATATAGTTTCCTTCCTTATCTCTTTTGATTAGATCTATCTTGGCTTTTACTTGATCTGAGATAAGGATTGCTACCCCTGCTTTTTTTTGTTCAGCTGAAGCATAATAGGTTCTGCTCCAGCCTTTTACCTTCATCCTATATGTGTCACTATGTTTTAGATGTGTTTCTTGTAGACAACATATTTTGGGATTCTGGTTTTTAATCCAGTCTGATATCCACTTTCAGTTTATGGGAGAGTTCATCCCATTCACATTCACAGTTAAAATAATTAATTCTTTATTTCCTGCCATCTTATTTACCCAAGTTATGTTTTTCCCTTTCCTTTCCCCTTTCTCCCTTCACCCCTCCTCAGTATTTTGCTTTTAATGACCCCCTCCCCCAAACAATTTTCCACCCTTTAGATCCCCTCCTCCTTTTTTACTCCTTTCCCCTGATTCTTCTATTTCCCCTTCTATTAGTTTATCCCTTTCTTTTCCTCCTTTCCCTCCCACTTCCCTCTAGCAACGGACAAGTTTCTCTGTGGAACCAAAAGTGTCTGATATACACTTTTAGAGCCCAAACTGGTGAGAGTAAGATTTACACAATGCTCATCTCCCTCCCTTCTTTCTCTCAATTATATTAGGTTTTCTTTGCCTCTTCATGAGATATTATCTTGTTTTTACCTCTTTTTAAAAAAAAAATCTTATTTTACCCTCTTTTCCCTCTTTTCCCCCGTATGACAACCTTTCCCCCTCTAGTTCTCTTTTTCATATTATCAAAGTAATATCTAGTTAATTATAACCCCAAACTTTAAGTATCCCCCTAGTAAAAATAAAGTTTTCAAGAGTCCTTTCCTTTTTACATTTTTATGCATCTCTTGAGTTCTGTGTGTGGATGTCGAATTTTTTGTTCAGAGCTCGTCTTTTCATTAGAAATAGGTGAAATTCACCTATATCATTGAATGACCATCATCTTCCCTGGCGGATAATGCTCATTCTAGCTGGATAGGTTATTCTTGGCTGTAATCCAAGTTCCTTTCCCCTTTGGAATATCTGATTCCAGGTCCTTCAATCCTTCAATGTGGAGGCTGACAGATCCTGTGTGATTCTAATTATTGATCCTTGGTATTTGAATTGTTTCTTTCTAGCTGCTAGCAGAATCTTTTCCTTGGTGCTATAGTCCTGAAATTTAGCCACGATATTCCTTGGGGTTTTAATTTTGGGATCTCTTTCAGGAGGTGATCGGTGAATTCTTTCAATGGTGATTTTGAATTCTGATTCTACAATCTCAGGGCTGTTTTCTTTCAGGATTTCCTGGAAGATAGTGTTTAGATTCTTTTTTTCATCATGACTTTCAGGAAGTCCAATAATCCTTAGATTGTCTCTCCTAGATCTATTTTCCAAGTCAGTTGTTTTTCCTAGGAGATATTTCATATTTTCTTCTAATTTTTCATTTTTTTGTTTTTGTTTGACTGATTCTTGAAGTCTTATTGAGTCATTCACTTGCATTTGTTCAATTCTTATTTTTAAAGTGTTGTTTTCTTCAGTTACCTTTTTAAGCTCCTTTTGTAACTGGCCAATTTGTTCATTGCTCTCTTTTTCCACTTCACTAACTTTTATTTTTCAATAAATTGGTGTCTTTATCATATCTCTTTTGGAGGGTTCTTGCACTGACTTCAGTTTATTTTCCCATTTATCCTCCAGCTCTCTTTTGAGATTCTGTATGCAATCTTCCAGAAAGGCCTTTTGAAAAGGGGACCAGTGATGGTCCTTAATAACATCCTCTTGAGTTTTGTCTAAAGGAACCTCAGGATCTGCGGTCAGTCCTTCTCTGTATCGATAAAAGCTGTCTATAGTGAGAGCTCTCTTTTGCTTCTTCATTTTTTTTTTTAAACAGCCCGTATATCTCTTTAAGGTTTGGAAAAACCGAGGCTAAAGCTGTTTGCCCTAGGGCAATTTGGCGAATTAATTTAAGGTGCTGGGCCAGTGGGGGCTAGTACTAAGCCGGAATTACTCCTTAAACAAGGCAAGTCTGCCAGCACACCTGCCCCCAATCCGGGCAGAGTGTCCCAAGTGCCTCAGATAAACTCCAGGTGTTTGGAGTTTGGAGTTTGGAGTTTGGAGTTTGGAGTTTTTGCCACAATGAGCTGAGCTGAGTCCCACTCTCACTTCCACTCTTTATCCCTCTGTAGGAGATAGACAAACCTGATGTGAAGTTCTTCAGAGGTATCAGCAAGTAGTATCCAAGTATTTCTGAAATCATTGACCTGAAGATCAGTTCAGAGGCTTATTTTATTGTTGATTTGAGAGAGGATCGGAGGAGACAAAGAGTCATGTTTTCACTCCGCCATCTTGGCTCCGCCCCCTGAGTAAAGTACTTTTGCAAGCCTTAGCTTGCTATATAAATGTAGGCTCAAATTTAACTTTTCTATGTCTATTTCTTCAATTATAATTTCTTCAATTATATTTGGGATAAATATTTAAGTCAATTTCACCAAGTTATTAGGAGGTTAATATGATATAACAGATATAATAAAAAAATGGCAAGCATTATTATCGCCACTATTCTCTCAGTTTTCTAGGATCATAATTTAGAAATGTGAGGGACCTTAGGAAACCTTTCTCCATTCCCTTCATTTATAGATGAAGGAATTAAGGCAAAGGGAAATCAGGGGACTTGGAGATCAAATAGCTAATAAGTATCAGATTTGGATTTGAATTCAGGTCTTCCTGATTCCTACTTTAATATTCAACTTTTTTTTTTTACCATCTAGTTGCCTACATCAATGTCATATTGGCAACATATGTCAAAGGATACACTGGTTTCTCTAATCAGGGCCCTTTTGTACAGGGCTCTGTGGTCAGAGAGTGAATTCAGATTCACTAGGCTCTGTAGCTAACTTGATATGCCAAGATAGATGGTGATTATTTTCTTTAAATTTATGGTTGGTTCCAATGACTTCAACTGCCACCACCACCAGTAATAACAAATGAATCAATATAATATATTAAGGCTTGCAGAATTCTCTACATAAATCAACTTATGTGGATGAAAGTATAACAGATATTATTATTCCCATTTTACAGAAGAGTAAACTAAAACTGAGACATTAAGTGACTTGCTCAATATGACAAAGTTGTACATATCAGAGATGGTTTTGAACCTACATCTATCAGTCTAAGTGACAGAATTGACTTGGCTAAATTCATCCTTTCTTGTATATGTGTACACATAAATGTGTGTGTGTGTGTGTGTGTGTGTGTGTGTGTGTGTGTGTGGGTGTGTGTGTGTGTGTGAGAGAGAGAGACAGAGACAGAGACAGAGAGACAGAGATTGATTTAGGTACAAAAGAACAACCTTCAGATATTTCTGGAAGGATTTTTCGAGAGTAACTTAGGCTGAAAACTTTGTAGAGATTCAGAATCCCAATCTGTCTCCTGGTTCTTTGCCATTCTCATGATAAAAACAGCTGCATAAAATAGATTTAGTAAAAACAATTATATAAGGTGCAGACAGACCCAAACTTCAGTAATGCTGCAGTGTTTTTCCGGAAACTCATACTTTCTTTTTCATAAATTTCATTTGTACCTTTGTAAAGTATAGTGGTGCAAGGGCAGGGTGCACATTCGTCAAAGTGGTTCCCTGATCAGTTTGTTGAATTTACAGTGTGTGAACCTTTGGTCAAAGACATCTAAAGAGCATCTGCTCTTGGGTAGTTAGCATGCTCACTAGCATCTTTGTTGAGAAGACAGGGACTCCTGACAGGTTTTTAGTGACTGCCACCTTGTCCTGCCACAGAGATGATTTGATTGCCTTAGGCTGGAGAAAATGGACTTTCATAAGACCTCAACTGCTGGGAGCTAAGGACCCTGCCTGGAATGACAAGGTCTCCACAGGGCCTGACCCCCACCAATGTGTGCAAGGCACCATGAGCATGCTGAGAGCCAAGGACCCTGCATGGAATGACAAGGTCTCCACAGGGTCTTGACCCTTATATATTCAAGGCAACATGAAGAAGCCCTTACAGAACTAAGCATTCAGTAATATACTTGGTTAATGATTATCTGCTTAACTTCTGCTCTAGGAATTCTTAGCATAGCTGTATGTATATATCCATCCATCACAATGAGGTGAGCATGAAGTCCTTCACCTTCAAAAAAGCCCCTTTGTACTTTCTGCCTAAACATGAAAGGTTCCTTTACTAATGAAGCATTAAACAAACTTAGAGACTGGGAAACTTGGGAAATTGATAGCTTTCCCCCAAAACTCCAAAAGAAATCTCCAGTTACTCCCTCTTGTTTGGAACAATTCCAAATTCAATCAACCTGGTTCTTCACTCCCCTATGCAGAGCTTACATAAATAATGATATGATGAAAAGAACAGTAAACATCAGTGATAGATGGACACATTGGTAGCAAGTAAGTCATGGGAAAAAAAGTAAGAAAAGTAGGCCATTGCATGGTTTACTGACCCCTACACAAAACAAGCTATTGTATGAGTGATTAATAAATGGGCTGAGGGAAATAAGTTCTTGAGAAAGAATGTTTCTATTCTAAAAAATCTTATGACCCTGTTAAAAAATTTAAAAGCATTGTATAAGTCTTGGAATAAGTAAATGTGACATTTTTAGAGAAGGTCATGTTCTGCCAGATATGACGTGATGACCACAAGGTACATTTACCTTTAGTTAAAGTTTCACTATTGTTATATTGTTTGATGAATTTATTCTGTACATTCTTTTTTTCTAAGAAGCATTGCACCTGGGGTCCTGGGAATTTCT
>JAJPUD010016906.1:17990-32754 GCA_023553655.1 Myrmecobius fasciatus
AGAAATTCCCAGGACCCCAGGTGCAATGCTTCTTAGAAAAAAAGAATATGCAGAATAAATTCATCAAACAATATAACAATAGTGAAACTTTAACTAAAGGTAAATGTACCTTGTGGTCATCACGTCATATCTGGCAGAACATGAGCTTCTCTAAAAATGTCACATTTACTGATTCCAAGACTTATACAATGCTTTTTAATTTTTTAACATGGTCATAAGATTTTTTAGAATAGAAACATTTTTTCTCAAGAACTTATTTCCCTCAGCCCATTTATTAATCACTCATACAATAGCTTGTTTTGTGTAGGGGTCAGTAAACCATGCAATGGCCTACTTTTCTTACTTTTTTTCCCATGACTTACTTGCTACCAATGTGTCCATCTATCACTGATGTTTACTGTCTTTTCATCATATCATTATTTATGTAAGCTCTGCATAGGGGAGTGAAGAACCAGGTTGATTGAATTTGGAATTATTCCAAACAAGAGGGAGTAACTGGAGATTTCTTTTGGAGTTTTGGGGGAAAGCTATCAATTTCCCAAGTTTCCCAGTCTCTAAGTTTGTTTAATGCTTCACTAGTAAAGGAACCTTTCATGTTTAGGCAGAAAGTACAAAGGGGCTTTTTTGAAGGTGAAGGACTTCATGCTCACCTCATTGTGATGGATGGATATATACATACAGCTATGCTAAGAATTCCTAGAGCAGAAATTAAGCAGATAATCATTAACCAAATGTATCCCTGAATGCTTAGTTCTGTAGGGGCTTCTTCATGTTGCCTTGAATAAATAAGGGTCAAGACCCTGTGGAGACCTTGTCATTCCAGGCAGGGTCCTTAGCTCCCAGCACTCAACAACTAATGTCCTGGCTTCTTTGTAGGAGTTCAAAGACCTATGATATTTCCAAAAAGAATAAAGATTGTCCCTAACATTCTTATCCAGAATTTCAAGGACTTGGCAGAAAACCTTGGGAAAAAACTGAAGCCTCCACTTAGTCGAATATGGTGTTAGTCATCCTAATAAACATTATCTTTAAAAAAGAGAAAGAAATGAAAAAAGAAACCCAAACTGAGACTATAATTGTTTTTGGTAAAAAAACAAATTAAACAAATAAAATCAATTTCCCAGCCCACATATTCCCCAAACTCCCAAACTCTATCAATTCAACTTACAAGAAGAGTTGGCAAAGACTGAATTCACCCCAGATTTATTTATTTGCTTTAATAACAAAGCATGCCATGAAGATTAGCATTATATTCTCCATATTTATTATTGCTTCTATCACCTTGCAATGGAAATTATGATGGTGTTGATGGCCAGAGTAGAAAGTTGCTTGGTTTTATTTTGATATTTGTGAGTAGTTCTTTCTTTTTTGTTGTTGAAATTCTTTAGTATAATACCTGATGAACAATTCCTGTCTGAAAAGACAAATATGGCCATTTCCCTCATCATCTTCTCTTAGTTTCTGATAAAAATACATTAAAAATATTTGGAGAGAGAAATAGTAAAAGAAAAAAATATTACTTTTAGGTCATCTCTTAATACTTTATCTCTTTTCTCTCCTCTGATATTGCCACTATCTTGGTGAAGGTCTTCATCATCTCACAACTGGACTATTACAGCAGCTATGTCAAGTCTCTTCCCACTCCAGTCCATCCTACATCCACCTGTCAAATTGTTCTTCCCAAAGTGCAGGATACTATACTTTTTAAGGGTCAGTTAGGTGAAGCAGTAAATAAACTGCTAGATTAGAAGTCAGATCTTATTTCAAATGCAGTCTCAGATTCTTATCAGCTGTGTGATCGTGGGCAAGTCATTTAACTCTACTTGTCTTAGTTTCCTCATCTGTCAAATAGATTGGAGAAGGAAATGGCAAACCACTTCAGGATCTATGTCAAGAAAACGCCAAATGGAGTCATGATGAGTCAGTCAGAACAAAAAGTACAGGACTGATATCACCCCTCCATTCAATAAACTCCAATGACTATCCACTCTTAGATCAAATATAAAATCTCTATTGGCATTTAAAGTCATTCACAATCTGGTCACTCCTTTCTTTCTAGCCTTCTTTTACTTTACTTCCCTCAGGATTCTGTATTCTGTTGACATTTACTTCCTTGACTCTTGTTCTTCCAACATGGCACTCCATTGTTCCTGACTCTTGTCCCTCCTGCCTAGAATGTTCTCCCTCCTCATATCTACTTCTTAGTTAGTTAGTTAGTTAGGTAGGTAGGTATGTCTAATTCTTTTTGACCCAATTTAGGGTTTTCTTGGCAAAAACACTGGAATGTTTTGTTCCTTCCTTCTCCAGCTCATTTTACACATGAGGACACAGAGGCAAACAGGGTTAAGTGACTTATTCAAAGTCATAAAGTTAGTAAGTGGCTGAATTCAGATTTGAACTTATAAAGATTTATGAGTCTTCCCGACTTCAGGCTCAACTTTTTATCCACTGAACTATCTAACTTCTGTCTGTCTGTCTCTCTCTGTCTTTGTCTTTCTCTTTAGCTCCATCTCATCTCTTAGTTATCTACAAGGGTCAGCATATGTGCCTAATTCTATGGAATACATCTGATCTTCCTAGTTATTTGTGCTTACTCCTTCCTCTAATTATCCTGTACCTACTTATCTATTTATCAATTATATCCCTCCAATAGAGTGTCACTGTGGGACTGTTTTCTGTTTTCTTCATATCACTCAAAGTACAGTGGCTTGCATGTTGCAGGCTTGGAGTAAGTATTTGCTGGATGTGCTTAAAGTGACTCAAGATCAATAAGGGGCAGAATCATCAAGACTCAAACCCAAGTCCTTGGAGGTAGTTTGGTGTTGTTGAAAAAGTTTTGGATTGAGAGACAGAGGAGCTGGGTTCAAATCCCAACTGTCAATCAATTAGTAAACAAATGTTAAGTGCCTTCTGTGTGCCAAGCACTGTGCTAAATGCTGGGAATATAAATAGAATTTTTTTTTGCTGAGGCAATTGGAGTTAAGTGACTTGCCCAGGGTCACACAGAATGCTGGGACTATAAAAAGAAGTAAAAGATAGGCTTCAGGGTGCTTAAAATCTAAAGAAGTTTATACTTGCTACCTAGGTGAACCAGTGCCAATTATTCAACCTCTCTGGAGCCAAGTTTCCTCATCTCTCAAATGAGAGGGGATGAACTGGATCAGGCGTTTTTAATCTTGCTTGTGTCTTGTTTTTCTTTGGCAGTCTGGTGAAGCTTATGGATCCCTTATCGGAATAATGTTGCTAAATGCTTGACATGAAATACAAAGGATTACAAAGGAAATGAATTAATACTGAAGTAATTATAAAAATAAAAAATAAAACTAATTCTTGGACTGCAGATTAAGAATTTCTGGATTAGATAATCTCCATGGTCCCTCCAAACTCTAAATCTATGATTTTTATGACTAAAAGCTAGTTTGGTTTCCATTACACCACCCTTCAAGCTTACTAATCTCTGATAAACTAAGGTATGCCAAAGGATGAATAACTGACAGTGATTTAATGTGTAAAAAGAGTTAAGCATTAATCCAAGGGAATGAACCCCTACTAAGTGAGAATTTGAATTTGGTGGCTGACCAAAGTGGGTAATGATTTATGAGTGGAGAAGCTTTATATTTACACCTTTTTATGGCATGTAATTAGTCAAGTCAGCAGACTCAGAAAGTTGTCCTTGACCAACCATAAAATCATATTATTTCACACCTAAATCTCGAGGGAATTTGTAGGTAAAATCAATCAATTCAATTAATTAACACAAGTACTTCAGAAAGGATTTTCTTGTTCTTTCAGGTCACTTTTTTTCTTTACTAGCAGGTAGTGCTATAAAGTTGAATTTTTGAACTTCCAACCAATTTACCTATTTATTTTTTTAAAAGGCCCCTCTCTGACCCATGATTCTATAAATATCTTTCCCATGTACCCTGTAGCACCCACTTCTTTTCTGGGTATCTTAGTATAGCTAGGGTTGCTGGAGTCTTAGCTATATATACCCTGTTATGACTACCCAGCTCTTATTACCTCATTTACTCCCTGAAACAGGGGAGAGATTACAGACATATTTGCTGAGTTTTGGGAGTCCTTCTCCAAAATAAACTTTTAACAAAGCTTTATTCTTGCCTTTTAAGTAAGTACTAACCACACATGCTTTTATTTTATTTTTTAATCAGTTACTCCCTGACTGATTCTCATTAATGAAAATAGCAAAATCTGGAGAAACTTTAGAAGCAAGCTACAAACTTTTCGACATTGATTTGAGAATTATTCAGTCTGGAGAAGAGAAGGCTGAGGTCTGATTCGATAATAGTCTTCAGCTGTATGAAGTGGACATTCCAATCCCACATTCAAAAAAGTTGCTAAATGAGGGAATATTACATATTTTTTTCTGGTAGAAATGCAGGCAATTTTTTTTATTTTTTTATTTTAAATTTATAGACTAAAACATTTCTACAGCATATATTTAAAAAGATGATTGAACATGACATTGCAAATTTGTTATGTATAACTTGCTTTTCTTTTTCTTTTTAAAATTATTATTAAAGCTTTCTATTTTCTTTTTTCCCTTTATTAAAGCTTTTTATTTGCTTTCTATTTTCTTTTTTTTTTTTTTTGCAAAATATATGTATGGATAATTTTTCAACACTGACCCTTACAAAGCTTTCTGTTACAAAATTTTCCCCCCTATTCCCCACCCCTCCCCTAGATGGCAGGATATCCACTACTTGTTAGTTATGTTAAAATACTTGACAAATCGAATATATGTATACATATTTCCACACTTATCTTGTGCAAGAAAAATCATATCTACAAGAAAAAAATCAGATAAAGGAAACCCAATGCAAGCAAACATCAATAGAGAGAATGAAAATGTTATGTTGTGGTCCACATTTCATATCCCTCTCTCTGGGTGCATATGGCTTTCTTCACTGAACAATTAGAACTGGTTTGAAACATTTTATTGTTGAAGAGAGCTATGTCCATCAGAATTGATCATCATATATACATGTGTACATGTATACACAGTGAAAGGAGCACTCAGATGACCTGGGGTGCAAGTACTATAATGTTTAATAGGTGTTAAGCATTGGGTAGAGAGTTTGACATGCAGAGTGGAGATAATAATTAATCTTAAATGAGTTTGATCTCCTTTTGTAAAAACCTGAGTCTTCAGTCTTACAAGGGAAGGCTTTTACCCAATTAGTAAGGTGACCACAAAAAGCAGTTTGAAGTCCCTGAGAGGGGTCATGTATAAAATCCTTCTGCCAGTCCTTCCCCGAGTATATACCCCTCCTCCAGATAGGATTCAGGATGGTGGGGGTTAGCAGCTCTTTCAGAATTATTTGGGCAAAAACTTGGCATATTTGACAGATCTGTTTAATTGTTTCTCTTAGCTTGTGACCAGTGAAAATAGCTTTCACAAGAAATTGGAAAGCATTTTTTCCCAATGAATATGAAGAAGCTTCAAGGAAGGTGGAATAGAAGCATGATGAGTGAGTTTGCCAGAATAATTTTGGGATGGATATCTTACAATTATCTTTCTGGCAAGTAGATAAAGGATAATCTGGTTAAAGTTATTTCCCTTGGGGATAGCTAGTACAAATGGGGTGGCATCCGGAGTGGGGATGGTGACGTTTGGGAACGGGGCCTTTGCAAATAATGCATCAGGTCCCATCTGTGGGCTGCCTTGAGGATGCTGAGGGCACACCCAACAATCCTGAATGCCCCCACTGCCCATGGAGTTCCCTAGACTAACTAAAGACTAAGGAGTTATCTCCTTACTGGTAGAGGAGTGACACTTCAGAGAGCTGGAGAAAATATTAAGAGCAAAGGCTCTCATAAGTAAAAAGAAAGGAAGAAAGCTAATCTTAAATGCCTTAGCCAATTATTGAGTTATTTGAGGTGTGATCTTATTCACTCTGCAAAGAGCTGGGCTGGGATTAGAAGCTGGCCTGAGAGGGTTTGAAACAACCCAGAAGGTAGTTTCTTCCTTTCTTCCCAGCTGGGGAAGTAAGGGTGCCATGGTAGACAAATGAAAGCATCTTTTAGATCTAGAGTGTAAAATCACTGTGTCCCCTGGGATCTGAGAGAGATAGTTGCAGAAAGATTTAGGGAACTAAAAGCTTATGCTTAAGACATTTCTCACTCAGGCGCTGTCATCCCTTCCTAGACTGGTTTTATTGGGTATTGGCATTTAAGAGGGAATACTCTGGGACTCTGTAGACCCACTAAGGCTGGGATGGCATGAGTGGCTTGTGCAGGGATTCTGTAGTCCCAGACTGAGGAATCTTACTTCCTCCAAAATTTCAGAGGGAATAGGGGAGGGCTTTGAGAGAAGTGCAAGAAATGTACCTGGAAGTCTGAGAAGGGAAAATTGGGTTCTCATCTTCACCACTTAATCATGCCCCATCAAGGGAGCAGGACAGGAGGGAATAATAGGAAAGGAGTGTTTTAATAACAGGCCACCAAACTGGCAGGGCAGTAGGGAAATCTCAAAACAGTCCTTAAGTTTCCCTCCAATCCCCATTACTCTATGAGGGGAGGAAGGGTGAGACCAGAGTGACAGAGCCAGAGAGAAAATGAGGACCCCTATCAAAAGGGAATTCAATGGCCTTACCTGCCACATCCAAAGTTACCTTGGATTTAGCCTTTGTGATGGATTAAGGGGGAACCTGATCAAGCTCCAAACCCCTACTGGAGGTCAGAGCATTTGGGGGCGACTTGACCCCTGTGGGAAGTCTCTCTTCCAGTGCCCTTCCTACTTGCACTTGGGGCAAGGGCCTGGGAGTTTCCTCCAAGGACAGTTGTGAGTGCAGTGGCCCTGCTGTGACATCTAAAGCACAATCACCCATGGTTCCAGGATATGCCAGCAGCTAAAAATTGAGCCTGGTTTTTTTTGTTTGTTTGTTTTGTTTTCGTTTTGTTTTTGTTGTTGTTTCTTGCCCTGGCCCTGCAGTCTGCTCCTCTGAAGCAGTTGATCCCTATTATTAAAGAGTCCAAAAGCTGTTTCTAACAGTTGAGTTAGGAAAGTTTGAGGTCCCAAGGCTAACTTCTGCATCTTCCTCCTAATATCTGAGGCAGATACATGCTGAGGACAGTGTTGGAGAAGTGAGGTCCAGATTAGTGTTATTTTTTAGAGCCTCTACAAGGTGCCCCTGAAAGAGGGCAGGAATCTCCTCAGCAACTTGGGTAACTTCCCTAAGTCTTTCATAATTAGGGCAGGTTAATCCCTTTTCTCTGGAACGGTGGGCTACTCACTTAATAATCAGGCAATTAAATTCAGAACTCAAAAGAATATCAGTTATACCCCCAAGTGATTTTTACCTGTAATAGCAAATTCTACCAATCACAGCTTATTATTTTAAAAGTTTACCAGGACTTAAACCCATAAGAGATTTTGTTTACATGTTTTATATGTCTAAACTTATCCTGGTGCAAAGGATCAATCATTATACAGGTTCATAGATTCTTAGTAAACATAATCCTTGTTTAGGAACTATAAATCCCAAACAGGCTTATTTTTCAGGACTGATGACCTTGCCCTGATGATTTCAAGAAAACTGGCAAGCTTACAAATTAAGTGGAGTTGACAGGGACCCTATGGAGGGGCTGAGCATGCTAAGTTGCCCTCCTCAAGTATTCTTAGTACTTTCCTGGGCTGTGCTGTATGATACATGCTCCCACTTTGTGAAGGGGGAGGGGAAGGACTTTACACTTGATACTTGCAGATATTCCGATAAGGCTTAACATGATGATAACTCCAAGTAACTTAGTTAACAATTTTAGAATTTTCCTAAGTAATAGCCAAAAGGTTTTAAGTTGTAGTTTCTATTCTTTTAAAGGTTTCCCTTTTGTTTTAGGGAGAAAACAAGACAGTTCTTAAAAATGAGATGGAACAGATTTTAAGATTGACAGCTTCAGTTAGTGAGTTAATGAGCCTAGACAAACTGAATTGCAATTTGGCTACTTTCCAAATCTATGAAAATCATTTCCCTTTTGTGAGCCAGAAAAGGTGGCAGGTTGTTGTTCTTGTTGTGTGTTTTTTTTTTGTTTTTGTTTTTGTTTTTGTTTTTGTTTTTTTAACTGACAGGGCCCTCAGACTTTTGACTCTAGATAATTAGAGTTTTAAAGTAAGGGCAAACTGCATTTCTGTTTTCTTAAAGTTGCAAAACTCTTCTGTTAACACTATCATTGCAAATAAATTTGTTTAGTGTGCTTTCCTTTAAAATTGCTTAGAAATCATTGATCTATTGGTCACATTAAAAAAAAACAAAACAATGCTGGGGCAGTTAGGTTGTGCAGTGGATAGAGCACCAGCCTTGAAGTCAGGAGGATCTGAGTTCAAATTGGGTCTCAGATACTGAACATTCCCTACCTGTGTGATCCTGGGCAAGTCACTTAACCCCAATCGCCTCAGCAAAAGAAAACAAAACAAAACATAAAGTTATCAAATATGAAGCAATTATATCCAATAAACCAGTTAACATTCATATAGTCTGTTTTATGCCAAGAGCTTCACAACATCTATTATTTGACAAATTAGAAAACTGGACAGAGATAAAATAATTTTCCATAAATTTCATAGCTAATCATATCCATAATTGAGACAGAATGGTGATCTTACCAAATGCAAAGGCTGAGTGGCTTTCTGGATGCTGCCAGAATGCTACCTGAATTCTTCTCAGGCAGTTCCTAGACAGAACCTGCTGAAAGCTGTGGTGACTGGTTCCAGGTCTCAGGGAATGCTGACCATGGAGCTTAACCCCCACTCCAATCCATTCCCCCAGGCTGGCTTGGGAGTATCTGGTCAAGGTTGTGTGGGGTCCCCATGGTTTTGCTTCCTCTATTTCTGCAGGTGAGGCATAATTTGAATTTCTCTATAGTTTTGAGATGAGAAGAGTTAATAAACAGAGAGACTTGGGCTATTATTGATCTTGCTAACAATCCCCACAACTGAGATGTTTCAGGATTTTTTTTTTGCAATTTTAAAATGAATAATTGCCAAGCTTCTTGATCATTGCTTTCAAAATTTTCAGAATTTGCTAAGGTAGAATTAATAGCCAACACTTACATAGATATATGGATGACATTTCTAAGACATGGATCAGTGTGAAACTTATGGAAGTGTTACCTTTGTAACAGGAGAAATCCTTCAATGCAATTCATTATGATCCTATGATCTGACTGTAGACAAGTCAAAGAAAATTACATGCTGCAATTCTCAGTAAAGAAGGTTTAAAATAATGAATGCCTAACATCTCTGATAAATGCAAGGTCAATTTAGTGATTTTTATATATCTTTATGTGTATATACACATTAATATGAGTTAGTTAATTTAATTAGTAAATTAATTAAAAATTGATACAAGAATGGATGTCATCTCACACAAGTGATTAATTCCTGCAATAAGGCAGATCTTAAAACATCCATGATTGTTCATCATGTGTAGCTATTCATGTCCACCCATTATCTTACCATAAAGAGTCCACCTAAAATGCTGGTTCCTTCCTTGAGTTCTCCAGGTCTTACATTTCTAAAACAGCACATAGACTATCACTCCATTTCTTATATTCTTTCCTTATATCCTTTGTCTTATTATTTGATGGCATCTTTTATGTACATTTTGCTCTGTAATTCCTTGCTTGCAATGTGCTGTGGCCTTCACATGCACATTACACACCTATATATGATCTGAGTACTATTCAACTTAATTTTTTTCTTGTTATGTCACCCATTTATGTATCACAAATAGTAATCCAATTCATATTTTGCTACCCCAAAAAGTATTGCAATTAATATGTTGGAATATGTTGATTTTTCTTTACTTTTAAAATATTATTCTTCCTCAATTATATGTTAAACAATTTTTAGCATTTTTTATTTCATATTCTAAATTCCTACCTTCCATGAAAGGGCAAGTAATTTGATAGAGGTTACACATGGACATTTTTATAGAGTATAGACCAGAACTATACACTGATTTGGGGCAACATGGGCCAAGAGTACACATTTGTCTCTGTAGCTTTTAGAAGAATTTGACTTAGGTCTGAAAGCAGAAAGAATGTCTGAAAGAATTAGGTTTTAAACTTCTGATGTATCTTTAGGTTAGAGTGAAGAACATATATTTCTAGATTGTTTTCACTGAAATCATAAGATTTTTCTTGAATTATCGAATATGAGTCAACTTCTATTTTGCATAATAAGATTTTTTTTTCATTCCTGCAGAGCATTACCCCAACTCTCAAAGGATGATGACTCCAGAGAATCATTCTATAGTGACTGAGTTTATTATCATGGGATTAAGTGACCATCCAGAACTCCAACTTCCTCTCTTCATCTTGTTCTTAGGAATCTACATTGTCTCCATGGTTGGGAATTTAGTATTGATTTTACTAATCAGAATCAGTTCTCAGCTTCACACTCCCATGTACTATTTCCTTAGTAATTTGTCCTTCATAGATCTCTGTTATTCCTCTGTCATTACCCCCAAAATGTTAGTGAATTTTGTATCAAAGAAAAACATCATCTCCCACTCAGGTTGCTTAACCCAGTTCTTTTTCTACTGTTTTTTTGCTGTTTCTGAGTGCTACATGCTGACAGCTATGGCCTATGATCGTTATGTTGCCATCTGTAATCCCCTGCTTTATTATAACACCATGTCCCAAAGAGTCTGCTCCCTGTTGGTGTCAGGGGTATATACAATGGGTACTTTTTCAGGTCTGGTTCAAACAGCCTATTTGGTCAAACTGCTATTCTGTAGGGATAATGTTATCAGCAATTACTTCTGTGACATCCTTCCCCTCCTGAAGCTCTCCTGCTCTAACACTTACATCAATGAATTTCTGTTAAGGTTTCTGGTTGGATTCCATTCATTGGTGACTACAATACCTATTTTTATCTCTTATGCATTTATTTTTTCCAGCATCCTCAGTATCCATACTGCAAAGGGGAGATCTAAAGTCTTCAGTACCTGTGGCTCCCATCTAGCAGGTGTTATCATCTTTTATGGGTCCATTATTTTCATGTATTACAAGCCAGTGTCTAGCTACAATGAAATCCAAGAAAAGGTGGCTTCAGTGATTTATACTATGGTTATCCCAATGCTGAATCCCCTGATTTACAGCCTAAGGAACAAGGATGTGAAAGACTCATTGAAGAAAGTCACAAAAAGTGTGGTATTTCCCTAATTGAAGCAGTAATGAGCAAAATTAAAATTCATCATTATTTTCTTTTTTTCTTTCCAATTCTATTCCAGAAAAGGGCCTCTATCCAAGTGAAACTGTCATATGCAAACTCTGCTTAAAGCCTCTTATCTCAATCCCTCAGCACATTTGAAAGGAAACCTAAAACATGACTTTTTACTTAGTTGGTAATGTTTAGTAATGGTTTACTCTGTTCTGTGTATAAGGAGGTGGATTAATATTAAAGAATACATGCCTTTCAAAATTTCTTTTTATTGGAATTATTTTGAAAAAAATAAAAAAAAAATATTTCCCACCAAAGTAAGGACCCATTAAACAATTTCATGATTATGTATTTCCAGAAGATAAAATGAGTAAGAAAGCTTCCTTCCCAACGTCTTTATAACATTTATGAAAAACTTTGTTTCCAGTCCATAACTCTACAAATCCTCTTCTTTTAGTAGGCCTATGGACTTTCATTATGAATGCAAAGCAAAACAGTTCATTTCAGTTTAACAGCTACTCCTGGCTAATTTCAAAAAGTGAGTATATTGCTAAATAATACAAATTTCAAGAAAAATAATAAAATAATAGGCAAAAAGAAGAAAATAAACAGAAATCTATGCTACATAAGTACTGTCACATAGCCACATACAGTCAATATACATTTTTTTTACCCAGCCCAGGCTTTGGAGAAGACAGGCAAGTATGGAATAGGGGAGTATCTAGAAGTGTAAATCCATTTAGAGGGAAAGGATCTTTCAAGTGTTGTCCATTTTCACATCTTCAAAATAGCCAGAAAAAGTTAAGATATCTCTTTCATTGTGAACATAATACAATAGAATAGTCATTGGGTCAAGAACTACAAGCAAATGACAAAGAACCAAATGTAGACTTAACAATGAAATCCTAAATAAGGAGTAGGTCAAGGAATGACCCATAGAAATAGATAATCATTATTCAAAAGAAAAGGATATAACTAAAATGGAAGACAAAAAACTTAAAAGAGAAATTGGTAAATTGAAAAAATATGCAGAAAAATTAAAGAAAACTAAAAGCTGATTATTACTAAAAAGAAGAGAGCAGAAAACAAAATAAATAAAATAGCAAATAAGCAAAATGAAATCACAACAAAATCAGAAGAAATAAAAAAGAATAATCCAAGTATATTGTGCCCAATCATAGGCTAACAAACTGAGAATGAGAATGTAAAAACTAAAGGAATACTTTCAAAAATATGAATATTAAATGAGTATTTAAATTAAGACCAGATACAAATTTTAAATAACTCAATCTCAGAAACAGAAATGCATTAAGTTGTAAAAGAATTGCTAAAAAGGAAAAAATAAACTCCTGAACCTATGGATTTACAAGTGAATTCCATAGAACCTTAAAAGAAAAATCAACAGTTATACTTCACAAATCATTCACCCAAATACTGAAAACCTCTACTAGATCCCTTTTTGAGACATAGTTCTAATATCTAAACTAGAAAAATATGGAAAGAAAAACATAGAAATTAAAGTAAAGGTCAACATCACTTGATAACTATTGACACAAAAGTTTTAGACAGAGTTCTGTTGAGCAAAATAAATAACTCGTCATGAAATCATTCATTACGATTAAATGGGATTTATATCAGGTATGCAAGGACAATAGTCTTTAGAAAATTAGAGAAAAATCAATATAACTAAACATATTGAAACCAAAACATTTAAAGCCACTTGACCATCTTAATATATACAGGAAAAACATAACACTCTACTGTACTAATATTCAACAAAAGAATATAGCGAGATATGTGGATGGGTGTGCAATAAATGACATGAAATCAATTCACCATGCTACATGCAGAAGTCAACTTTGTAGGGGGAAATCTTTTGTACTAACCACTCTGTATGTGAAGGTGTTCTCCCCATGGATAGGTCTACAGGAAAGAATGTTTGTTTTCATTTGCTACATTTTGTTGTGTTTTGTAAAAACTAATTTATGTTGATTGATATTGAGGAGATCTTAATTGATATTGCAAAGCACACTAGATGGGTCTCATGAACAATAAGTTTAGATGATACCCAAATCCATCAAGAATACTCCTTATAGAAAAGGCCCCACATGTGCAAGAAAAAGGCCCCACATGTGCAAGAATGTTTGTGGCAGCCCTTTTTGTAGTGGCTAGAAACTGGAAATTGAATAGATGCCCTTCAATTGGAGAATGGCTGAATAAATTATGGTATATGAACATTATGGAATATTATTGTTCTGTAAGAAATGACCAGCAAGATGATTTCAGAGAGGCCTGGAGAGACTTACATGAACTGATGCTGAGTGAAATGAGCAGAACCAGGAGATCATTATACACGGCAACAACAGTACTATATGACAATTAATTCTGATGGACATGGCTCTCTTCAACAATGATATGTTTCAAACCACCTCCAATTGTTCACTGAAGAAAGCCATATACACCCAGAGAGAGGGATGCGAAATGTGGACCACAACATAACATTCTCATACTCCTTGATTGATGTTTGCTTACATTGTGTTTCCTTTATCTGATATATCGTTTGTGTAGATAAGATTTTTCTCGCACAACAATGATAAGTTTGGAAATATGTATACATATATTCGATTTGCCAATATTTTAACATAATTAACATGTAGTGGATATCCTGCCATCTAGGGAAGGGGTGGGGAAGTTGGGGGGAAAAATTTGTAACGGAAAGCTATGTAAGGGTTATTGTTGAAGAATTACCCACACATATGTTATGCAAATAAAATAAAATTTAAAAAAAAAAGAATACTCCTTATAGGTGCTCCAAATCACTATTGATCAGAGAAATGCAAATTAAGACAACTCTAAGGTACCACTACACACCTGTCAGATTGGCTAAAATGACAGGAAAAGATAATGACAAATGTTGGAGGGGATGTGGGAAGGCTGGGACACTGATGCATTGTTGGTGGGACTGTGAACAGATCCAGCCATTCTGGAGAGCAATTTGGAGCTATGCTCAAAAAGTTATCAAACTATGCATACCCTTTGACCCAGCAGCGTTTCTATTGGGCTTATATCCCAAAGAAAAAGTAAAAAAAGGGCTACACATGTGCAAGAATGTTTGTGGCAGCCCTTTTTGTAGTGGCTAGAAACTGAAAACTGAATGGATGCCCATCAATTGGAGAATGGCTGAACAAATTATTGTTATGGAATATTATTGTTCTATAAAAAACGACCAGCAGGATGATTGCAGAGAGGCCTGGAGAGACTTGCATGAATTGATGCTGAGTGAAATGAGCAGAACCAGGAGATCATTATACATAGCAACAACAATACTATATGATGATCAATTCTGATGGTCATGGCTCTCTTCAACAACAAAATGTTTCAAACCAGTTCCAATTGTTCGGTGAAGAGAGCCATATACACCCAGAGAGAGGGATGTGAAATGTGGACCACAACATAACGTTTTCATGCTCTCAATTGATGTTTGTTTGCATTGTGTTTCCTTTATCGGATTTTTCTTTCTTGTAGATACGATTTTTCTTGCACAACAATGATAAGTGTGGAAATACGTATACATATATTAGA
>JAJPUD010016907.1:1021-22349 GCA_023553655.1 Myrmecobius fasciatus
GGTTCTCTAAGTATACCATCATGTCATCTGCAAAGAGTGATAATTTGGTTTCTTCATTACCTACTCTGATTCCTTTTATCTCTTTTTCTTCTCTTATTGCTAAAGCTAACATTTCTAATACAATATTAAATAGTAATGGTGACGGTGGGCAGCCTTGTTTCACTCCTGATCTTATTGGGAATGATTTTAGTTTGTCTCCATTACATATGATGCTTGCTGATGGTTTTAAATAGATGCTGCTGATCGTTTTAAGGAAAAGCCCATTTATTCCTATACTCTCTAGTGTTTTTAATAGGAAAGGGTGTTGGATTTTGTCAAAGGCTTTTTCTGCATCTATTGAGATAATCATATGGTTTTTGTTAATTTGGTTATTAATATAATTAATTATGCTGATAGTTTTCCTAATATTGAACCAGCCCTGCATCCCTGGTATAAATCCTACTTGGTCATAGTGTACCAAAGATGTATATTGGTAACTCTTCTGTGATTTAGGTCCTTAGACTTGGGAACACTACACATTGAAGTGATTTTGTTGTTTAGTTATTTTTCATTTGTGTCCAACTTTTCACGATCCCATTTGGGGTTTCTTAGCAAAAATACTAGAGTGCTTTGACATTTCCTTCTACAGCTTAATTTTTAAAAAGGCAAACAAGGTTGAGTGACTTGTCCAGGGTCACATGGCTAATGTCCGAGACTGGATTTGAACTTAGAAAAACGAACCCAGGCCTGGCATTCTATTCACTGTGCTAGAAGTGATTTATTCATGCCTAAGTAAAATACCCAGTATGTGTCAGAGGCAAAATGTCAATTCAGGTCCTTTTGATTACTTCAAGTGTGGCTCTCCATCCATTGTCCCATCCAGCTTCTCAATATTTACATAATGCTTAATATTTTACAGAGTGACTTGTGAGAAAATCGATACTAACATAATTATCTACATTTTATTGATGGTGAAATAGACTTAGAGAAATTAAAGGATTTTCCCAAGGTCATGTGGCTAATAATTCTCAGAGACTAAAGCTAGGGATCATTCTTAATCCAGGAGACTTTCCAGCATATCAATCAATTTATTGATGAGCAGGTATTAAGTGCCCAATAGGTGCCAAGCACAATACTAATTAACTGAAGAGATAAGTGAAAAAAAATCCCAACCTTTAAGGTTCTTACATTCCAACAAAGAGTTTGCATCCATTCTATCTACTAAAAAAAATTAGTTCAAGAAAAGGGACCCTTACACTAGATAGTACAATGGATAGACTATCAGGCATAAAGTTGGGAAGACTCATTTTCCTGAGTTCAAATCAAGCCTCAGACATTATTTCCTGACTATGTGACCCTGGATAAGTAGTTTAACCCTGTTTGCCTTAGTTTCTTCATCAACAAAATAAACTGGAGAAGAAAATGGCAAATCATTCTAGTATTTTTACCAAGAATATCCCAAATGGGATCATGAAGAGTTGGACATGATTGAAAAATAACTCAACAAAAACATACATTCAGGTAGTCATCCATACACATGGAACTAGGACCCAGGCTTGTAAAATTGTGCATGAGTTATTTTCATACAAATGTGTGGATGCATATCTACATTCTTTGCTCTGAACTACTCCAAAGTAGGTGGAGATAAGAATATGATGGTAGCAGTATAATTTTTGTACAAGCATTGTGTGGGCAGCTTCCATTCTCGATGAACAGCTTCACAGAAATGAAGTACTCAGATAAGAATAGTCATATATCATAATTGTTAAAATTATAGCCTTAATCCTTCTGATATCTCCTTTTAGCTGAAAAAGGACCTATTGGATTCAGACAATTAGAGGACCAAAGATCTGAAAAATGTCTTAAGTAGTCAGTTGTATATACAGGAAAATAAAGCTCTGAAGTTCTTCCCTTGTCAGTTTTTAAAAAATCTTTAAAGGAGAGATTTAAGGATAAAACATTAGGTGTTTCATATTCCTAACATTATTTTTAATAGGGCTATGCCATTTTTGCTCTCATCTTCTATTATCCATCCTTGGTTCAGTATTTTATACTTGACTTTCAAAAACTCTGTTTTATTAATAAGTTTACTGTACATCGTTATCATTCTCTTTAGGCAATCTTTTTTCTTTCTCAAAAGTATAAACTTGAGTGTGTGTATTCGTGTTTTTGGAATAGCATGGTGATAATAATGTACTATTGAAAAGCACTTTGCAAAAATTAAATACATCTGTACTCTATATGTGTAAATTAGTGTTGCTATTATTTTTCCTGTGCCTTAGTTCTTCATATACAGAATGCAAATGAAACTATCTGCACCTCTTTTGCAATAATATTGAAAAATCAATGAGAAGACCAAGCTATTCCTTGTTAAGAATTGTTAAAACTCCAGCTAATACACAAGATCATACCACAAAGGGATTCATATTGAGCTAGTGTAGACACTGAATTTTAGAAAAGAAATGTCAGGTTTTCTGAATTTGTCTTTTCTTTCAATTAAAAATAAAACTTTGAATTAGAGGCTTAATACTCCTTTTTTTGAAAATGAAATTCCTGCCTACTTACTGATTTAAAGATTAATTTCTATTGGTTTTCGTGTTATAGAATTCCATGAATCAAATCTGTCAGATGTACCTAATTTACTTTCAGTTGGTGTTAAATGTGCAATGAATTCAAAATGCAATTTGCATATGATCAATCAGTATTACATGGCAAATATATTAATATTTTAATTAGTTACAAGCAGAAGAAAACATATTTATTCAACCAGCTTGCAGAAAGTGATAATAACAAAGTGAAGGGGAAAAAAACAACTAACAACCCTAATTTTGTTGTCAATTTCATATCCTTATAATTACTTTTTAAACAGGCAATACTTTTCTTATGATAATCACAGCTGTTTTCCAGTGACTTAAGATGAAGAAAAACATTTAAACTAACACTTAAAAGATAAACAACAGTGTCTTTTTGACACATATCTGCTACAGGCCACATTTTTTTTTAGATCTGAAAAAAAATGAAGTAGAATTTTCCCCCTTAATATTAATTACTTTGAAAGGTTATAAAATACATCTTCTTTTGGATGTTAAGCAAAATGATCCTTATTTGTAATGTTTGCATAGATTTGGAGAAAGTGGCAGGGTGACTAAATATTCAAGAAGACACTGTGTTCCCTGTGCAAAGTCATTTATGCAAGTTTTGATTGAAGAAATTGAATCATAGCCCATGAGGCAAAAAGACAAGTCCTTTAGAAGATTCTTTGAATAAGTTCTTTGCTATCACCAAATCCAACTTTGTCTCCACTCCCAGTCCCCAGTTGTCATAGATATATATTCAGAAAGGACTAATTATCTATTCTAATCCCTTCCCCTTCATTTTAAGGGTAAGGAAACTGAACCTTAGAGAAGTATCATGATTAAACCAAAGTCACACACAGCTAGAACCAGCTCCTGATTTAAAATGCATTTTCTACTGTACCATGATACTTCTCCAAGTAGGGGAAACCATGTTAAGGAAGGAAATAAAATCACAAAATATTGAGTTTGGAAGAAATCTTAGAGGCCAGTTAGATCAGTACATAAATGCATGGTGGAAGAAGAAAGGAAAGAAAGAGATATAATTAGATACAGTGAAGGAGACAAAGAAACAGAACACAGAGACAGAGAAAGAAAAAAGGAACAAGAAGAAAGAGAAGGAAGAACAGTGGTAGGAAGGGAGGAAAAGAAAGAGAGAATAAAAGAAAAAAGAAAGAGGGGAAGAGAGAAAGGAAGAAAACAAAGAAAAGGAAAGAGAAAAGGGGAGAAGGGAAAAAAGAAAGAGAAAAAAGGAACAAAGGAAGAAAAGAATGAAAGAAAATATTTCTAGTGCTTACTATGTGTCTGGGATTGTGTTTAATGCTAGTGATAATATTACAAGCATGCAAGGCATTCTGCCCTTGAGAAGCTTATATTATAATAGGGTTAAATTATAATAAGAGAAAGGTATCTGGCATAGTGTGGGGGTAGAGGGGGAAGTAGTTTGCAGATGATTTGGATATAAAATAAAAACCTGGATCTGCACATTACCAGTCAAAACTCAGGAAAGTTCCAAAAGTCCAAGTTTCCTATGCAGAATCATTTGGAGGTGGCTGGGAGGATAATAAAAGAATATACAACCTTTACTTATACACCTTCACTGAAGGACTATCTCCCTCCAGAGGCATGGAAGTCCACTTTTTAATAGTTCTTGTTAGAAAGATTAATTTTCCACTAACCTTAATCCTAAATTTCCCTCTTTGCAACTTTCATTCATTCACTTTAGATTTATCAATTATTAGGCATTTATTGAGTTCCTAAAAAGTACCAGACATGTTGCTAATTCTGCTCTCTGGAAGCCAGCAGATGTTTAATTCTTCATATCTAAAATAATCTTTCAAATACTCAGAGACGGTCCAAGTGAGGACATTTAAGGGAAATTCCCTTAAATTCAAAATGTCAAAAACTAGCTTCCTTCCCCAGTCCCTCACATTGTGAAGTGTGTGTGTGTGTGTGTGTGTGTGTGTGTGTGTGTGTGTGTGTGTGTGTTTGGATAGCACCATCTTTCCTATGCTTCTCTTCATGTTATTCAGGCTTTTCATTTCAGAGATATTTTTGACTTCTTCCTCTTCCAGTCAACCAAGTACTACCCATTTCCCCCACTACAATATCACCTATAATGATACTTTTCTGTCCATTATCACTGTTTAGTTTAAACTGCAATTAAAAAAAAAAAAACTACTATAATAGTTACCTCGTTGGTTTTGTTTATCCCCAAAGAATGGGAAATAATCCTTTTCCAATCTCTTTTTTTATATCCTTGCCTCAGTGATCTTCATAATTTGGATGTCACTTTATCTTTAATGTCTTCTTCTTAGATTACCAAATAGAGAATAATCTCATAATTCAATATCCTTTATGTTATTTTAACCTATTTTTTCACCTTCTCATTCTGCTCCCCTTCATATACTCCTATTTTTGACCTAACTTTTTAATGAATTTATCTGTCATCTCCTAAGCATATAGTCAAGTTTCTCCCATCTCTTCCTGCATTCCTTAATTATTTTAATCAAATGTGAACCAATCCATGAGGCCTTTTCTTGTTCCTCCCATCTCTCTTAAATCTCTCAAACCCAGCAACTTGAAACTGAATTATGGTCTAATTTTTCATAGCACTCTTGACTAGACCTCTTTTTAATACCCCTCACATTCTCCACTGAACAATAAATTCTGCACTAATATTTAAGTATTTCCTTCCTTATTAAACTGCTATCTTCTTGCAATTGAGATATGTATGGTAGCCTATCTTTGAGTTTCTGGTGCCTTTCCCATTTCAATTAATTAATAATAGGTAAACTGTGTGTTTAGTGCTGGAAGAAACCTTAAATGTTATAGGATCATAAGTCTAGACTGAGAAGGAACCCCAGAGGTCTTCTCATTGTAGAGATAAGGAAATTGAGGACCATGAAGGGTAAGTAGATCATGCAAGTAGGAGAGATCGGATATGTGCCCAGGTCCACTGACTTCAGAGCCATCATTTAATCCAACTTCCATGAAGGTTTTTTTTTTCCATAAGAAGACCTTGAGGGCCAGAGAAGTCAAAACTTGCCCAAAATAATAGAGTTTGTAGTTGACAGAAGGGGGATGTGAACTCATATCCTCTGATCCTAGATCTGATATTATTTCCATCATATCATCTTTCCATTCCATATAAAAATAGAGAAAGGAAGAGGATAAAGAGAATCTTGATGATATTAAATGGAGATATAAAGCATAAAGCTAAAAACCTTTAGAGATTTTATAATTCAGTACTTTTAATTCATAGATGAATTGATATTAAGTAGTGGAAGAGGTATGTGTGTGTGTGTGTGTGTGTGTGTGTGTGTGTTAGAAATGGAGGGTAAATGAGAGAAAACAGGAAATAGCTTTTTTTTTTTTTTTTTTTACAACTACAGAGGAAAAATTTCTTATAGTTTGCAGATATTCTAAGAGGACACACCTGGAATCACCTGCGGAGAGCTGCAACATTGCAAAGAGGAACACTGACAATGTGTATGGCTTGGTATTTGACTCAGGTGAGAAAATGTTCAAGGTAATTTTCCTCTCTGCATAGATAAGTGTCACAAAATGAGTTCAAACTTGCTTCTAGATTACCTGGCACCTGCTTAATTACTTCTGAGGGACTTGCCCTAAGAATTTCTAGGGGCTACAAAAATCAAGGAGTTTCCTTTATTTTTTGCATCATTCTGACAGAATGGGCTTTGAGAATTAGAATCATGTGATCATAGATTTAGTAGTCAAAGGTTTCTTAGGAGTTACCTAACCCCTTCATTTTACAAATGAGGAACAGAGTTCCCAGAGACAATAAGTGGTTTGCCCAAGGTGATGTTGACAACAAATGGAAGGGCTGGTATTTAAAACAATGTCCTTTGACTACAAATCCAGCATTCTCAGCAACATTATTTGAAACACCCACATCTCATGTTCTCCCTTCCTTCATATCCCCCTTTTTCTTCTCCTTCTTCCTTCCTGCTATCCTGTTCAAGGACATTTATCCCCAGTGTTGGTTGATTGAGCTATCACATGAATTCCAAAAAAAAAGTTTCTCTGCTCCTAATTTGCAGCCTACATGAGTGCTGCATTCTGATCTCCTTCCTTGAATGGATATTTTCATCAGCATCCCCAACCTGAATTGTTTGAAATCCTCCTTTTCTATCAGAAAGATCTATAAGGTAAGGGTGATGGTAATTAATACTAGGAGAATAATAAAAAGAATTCCTTTCTGATTTTAGGAATGTTTGTGTGCTTGTGTATGCAGGTCACGATTATGATAGATCTTCAATTTAGAGAAGTGATTTTAACATTTGTAAGTTCATTTGGTTTTTCTATGGAGCAATTAAGGGGGTGCAGGGGATAGAGTGCCAGGACCCAGAATCAGGCTGATATTTCTGAGTTCAAATAAAATCTCAAATACTCACTAGCTGTATGAGCCTGAGTGAGTCACTTAAATTTGTTTTTCTTAGCTTCCTCATTTGTAAAATGAGTTAAAGAAGGAAACAGCAAAAACTCCAAAATCTTTACCAAGAAAACCCCAATTAGTGTCACCAATAGTTCAACATGACTGAAAAATGACAATAATATGGTTAGTTTTAGCTAGAAGTTCTGTCTTAATTCTGTGTCTTTTTCTGTGAGATTTTGAGTCCTCTGGGCATTTTCTAACAGATAACAAGAGTTGTCAGTTGAGAAAGGAACTCTACTGTGCTCCCCAATTGCCATCCAGTGGTAGTGCTCTTAACACCTTAACATTTCAGATCTCAGAGGACAGGGTTATAATGGCTATATGTCTTTGTAGAACACAGCTGGTAGAGTTAAATAAATAGTAAACAATAGGTCTCTATGAAATATTTTGTCCAAAGCTAAGTTGGTATTTCTTATAAAAATATTATTTCTTTTTTTTCAGTCTCCCCAGTGTTTACTTTCCTCTATTAATGAAAATATAGTTTGGGCCACATAGAAACTTAAAAAGCCTAGAATTTGGAGGGAATGTTTGATGGCATCTCCTTCAAATCCTTCATTTTGCAGATGAGAAAACTGAGGAACTGGCAGGCAAAATAAGTTGTCTAAACTATACAGTTAGAGAAGAGAAAAATGACCCATCTCTTTATTCTTAATTTTATATTCTTTTTCCTCTGGCCAAGAACACAGAATGAAAAAGAAGTTACAAGGTCATTTCCTGCCCTGAATGGAAGGCAAACTTCAAAAGCTTTGGCAATTTGATACAGATGCACCTTTCTAAGACTTGTCTGAAAATTATCCACAGTGCCTGGGCTTGAATGCTGGTGTTTGATGCCAGTGACTTGGAAGGAAAAGGCAGCTGCTACTGAATTTCCACAATACAAATCACTTTACCCCTGCATTTAAAAAAAAAATTGTACTCTTCCAGCTCAGGATGAACAAGCATGTGCGGGCATTCAGAAGCTAATGTTGGAAGAAATAGCAATTGCAGAATCAAAGTTCTCTGGGATTTACTGAAGAGGAAAATGCCAATGTACAACAGGATTTTAAACAAAAGCAAAAACAAAAATTAAAGCAGTATCAACATCATGTATTGAAAGAACAGTGGATGGGGCAGAAATAGTTGGTGCAAAAACAAAATAAAAACCAGAATCACCTAAAGTTTCAACTAATAAATGCTGGGAAGATGCTGGAATGAAAGGTAATTTATAGTGCAGCTCCCCACTGAGCACGCCAAATATACTAGAAAAAAGTCACCAAATAGAGTAAATGTATTAATGGCTAGAAGAAAGAAACTGAAAAAAAAATGAAAAGTCATTACTATAGAAAGAATAATTGAAGACCAGTTTATGAATCCACTTTTTCCAGTGAATTCATCCCTCTTTCCCACAACTCTTAGTCCTTACTAATGATTTATTTTTAGAATTAAAATCTTGAGGGAAAGGGATCCACATGTGCAAAAATGTTTGTGGCAGCCCTTTTTGTAGTGGCTAGAAACTGGAAACTAAGTAGCTCCCCATCAATTGGAGAATGGCTGAATAAACTATGGTATATGAATGTTATGGAATATTATTGTTCTATAAGAAATGATCAGCAGGATGATTTTAGAGAGGCCTGGAGAGATTTGCATGGACTGATGCTGAGTGAAATGAGCAGAACCAGGAGATCATTATACAAGGCAACAACAAGACTATACAATGATCAATTCTGATGGACATGGCTCTCTTCAACAATGAGGTAATTCAAGCCAGTTCCAATTGTTCAGTGATGAAGAAAGCCATATACACCCAGGGAGAGGCTTGTGGGAACTGAGGGTGGATCACAACATAGCATTTTCACATTTTTTGTTGATGTTTGCTTGCATTTTGTTTTCCTTCTCAAGTTTTTTTTCTTGTAGATTCGATTTGCTTGTACAGCAAGATAACTGTAAAAATATGTATACATATATTCAGTTTGTCAAGTATTTTAACATAATTAACATGTATTAGACTTCCTGCCATCTAGGGGAGGGGGTGGGGGAGAAGGAGAGAAAAATTTGTCACGGAAAGCTTTGCAAGGGTTAATGTTGAAAAATTACCCATGCATATGTTCTGCAAATAAAAAGGTTTAATAAAAAAATAAAAGAAAAATTACCCATGCATATGTTTTGCAAATAAAAAGCTTTAATAAAAAAAATGAATTAAAATCTTGCGAAGTAACCTACTCCCGGAGCTGGGTGAAGCCCATGGATCAAACTGACTCAGATTTGTCAGAAGAAAAGAAAGTATCAATAGAATATTTCAGGGGTATTTTTTGTTTCTTTTTATAACAGTTTTTTGTTATCAAAATACATGCAAAGATAGTTTTCAATTCACCGTTGCAAAACCTTGTATTCCAAATTTTTCTTCCTTCTTTCCCCCTTTCTACCTTCTTCCTTTCCCCTAGACAGCAAGTAATCCAATATAGGTTAAACATGTGCAGTTCATTTAAACATATTTCCAAATTCCATAGACTATTTTGGAGCCAGGAGAGGGAGGGAAAGACTGTGGAGGACACAAAGGCCCAGAGATATCCTACCTATTCTTATGTAATGCTATACAGGAGTAAATAAGCAACCAATAGGAGAGAAAAATGGAAGATCTACCATTAACCTTCTTGCCATTTTCCCTCAGAAGTGATTCTAGGGATGCTTCTATATGTAAGTTATAAAAATAAGCACAGAAAAGGGAAGTTCATAGTTGTAGTGCAGTATCAGACTTTGAGGAACTGATGTTTTTGGGGAGGTTTGAAAAATGTGAATTTCTAAAAGAGTTAGTCAATTATTACTGAAAGAGAAGGCAAACACCTAAGTAAGTGCCTCACTGTGCTTTTAGAATTAAAAGGATGGTAAATACAGCTTTATAGCATTAAATAAAACTAGGTAGAATAACATCCTTGGGCCTTTGCATTTTTCAGTTTTCTCCTTCCTTGCTTGCTTCAAAAGCTATATTGATAGCCTTTTCTCTTCCTCTCACAAGTCTGGATCAGTGATTCATGGGCTTCACCTGGCTCTGGGAGTAGACCTCCTCCCAAAGATTGCTATAATTCTATCCTAAAGGGAAAGGACAGAGTGAACCAGAACACTTGTAAAAAAGTAAATTTACTCAAGAAAAAGGAAAATCTTTGAGTAATGGCTTTTGTTAAAGACTACTATTTTTCATGCAAATACAGTTTTAACATAGTTATTAAAACTCATAAAATGGAGAAATTAGCATAATAAGCCAGCAAATAATGGCTCCCCTTGTCTAGAGATTTTTAGTTATTCTTTTTGAAATAAAAGGTCTTGGGGTGGCTAGATAGTAAAGTGACTAGAGCACCAGCCCTAAAATCAGGAAGACCTGAGTTCAAATCCAGTCTCAGATGCTTAATGTTTACCAACTGTGTGACCCTAAGTAATTCCTAACTGCCTCACCAAAAAAAAGAAAATGAATAAGAAATAGTGACTTTGTAACACACAGCACTCATCTTATAAACTACTCAATTTCAATTCATTGTCAGTAATTTTTACCTGTAAAATTATTCCCTGTGTTCATTGTTCTCTCTTTAGAAATTTTGCCAATGAAACTATAGGAGAGGAATATTACATTATTGTTAATAATGTATTACCAAAAATTACAATATTAACAATAATGCCTCTACATTATGCTATGATAGATCTCAGAATACCATAGTGGAAAAGACAGATGCTTACTTGAATTATAAGTAGGTCCAGAAGTGATTGAACATGCAGGCCCAAAGGGTGGTAATTAATAACTGGATATCAGTATAGAAGAAGGTACAAGTGTAGAATCTCAAAGATCAGTTTTTGACTTCCTTTCCTCTCTATTTTTACCAAAGCTTTGAAGAATATCTCTACCTAGATATTTCAAACACATGTCAAACTCAAAATTCCCCAAGAAAACTCACTATTTTCTCCCCTAAACTTGCCTTGTTTTCATTATTTCCATATTTCTCTCAAGGGTACCATCAGTCTTTCCATTACTCATCCTCTCAATCTCAAATTCATTCCTGACTTTTTATTCTCTTTAATCCTCTATTTCAACCAACTGCTATTTCTTGTTCAATCTATCTCCATGACAACTCTCATCTACCCCTTCTCTATTACCAGGACCACTTTTCAAATTCAGCTCTTTCCCCTTCTCTCTTTTATACTTTTATATATATATATATATATATATACATATATATATATATGTATATGTATATATATATATATATACTTTTATACTTATCCTTCCTATTCAGTCTCATCTTTCTCCAATTCATCTTTCACAAAGTTGTCAGAATTGTCTTTCTAAAATCTAAGTCTCTCTCCCCCAAGGAATCATATCATTCCCTTGTTTTACAAGGTCAAGTGCATCCTTATTGCTGCTAAAACAAAGAGCAAATTACTCAGTTTTGCATTTAAGAACCTTCAGAATCTCCTTACAATCTACCTTCTGAGATTTTTTTATTTAAACTCACAGACTCAACATTCTTTCTACATTAAACCAGCTTACTAGTTCTTTTGTGAATATGACATTTGAATCTTCCATCTCTTTGCCATAGTATACATTAAAATCCACCCTCTCACCCAGTAAATTTCTCCCTCCTCACCTCTGCCTCTTTAATCTCTATTTCCAACATTACTAGGGAATAATTTGGGACAGTGGAAAGATTACTGATTGATTGGTTTCAAAAGAACTTAAGTGCCAATGACCCATACCATCTATGTATTCCTGAGCTGGTCACGTAAATTTCCCTGAGTTTCAATTTTTTTTAATGTAAAATGAAGGGATGATGGTGGAATAGATGGCCTCAGAGATCACTTTCCTGGTCTAAATCTATGATACGAATTCAAACTCAGAGGTCAATACCATATAAAATATTTTAAATCCCCCCCAAATATTTTGAATTTATTTTGTGTGTACTTGTTGTTGTTCAATAATGTCTATCTCTTCATGACCCCATTTTGTGGGTTTTCTTGGCAAAGGTACCAGAATGTTTTGCCACTTCCTTCTCCAGCTCATTTTACAGATGAGGATACTGAGGCAAACTTGTCTAAGAGACTAGCTTAGAGTCACACAGTTGATAAATGTCTGCAGCGGTATTTGAACTCAAATCAAAAAATCAAAAAAAGTAAGGTTTTTCTGACTGTAGATCTAGTGCTCAATCCACTGCACCATGTGGTTTACTTATTCTTATGTATATTGTGACCTCCTGCATACAAAGGTGCACATGGGCCCCCCATGTACACACACACACACACAAAGAACATAGCAGGCAGGTGGTTTGTTTTGAAGGGGGTTTTTGTTTATTTCTTTTTAGTCTGTACTCAAACTACTGTGTATAGTAATATGTGTTTCCCTTTTTCTAATATTTAGCTACAAAAATCAGTCAACTGAAATAACTGAAATGTTAGTTACCAAATTTGCAGATGATACACAAAGCTAGGAGAAAGGAGAAACTATTATATAAGTGATAGCTAAGAACCTAAATGTGGTGACCATAGAACAATGAAAGTACTTGAAAACATTTTATAGGAGGATTAGTTGAAGGAACTGGTGATATTTAGATTTTAAAAAAAAGACCTGGGAGGATATGATATTTTTAAATATTTTAAGGACTATTGTACAGAAGAACTGTATTTATTTATTCCATTTAGTATTCTACTTACTTTCAAAGGGTAGTGGTAGTGGTGTAAAAGCAGCACTTGTATGTAGATAGATTTAAGTTCAATATGTGGAAAAATTTATATCTAAAAACAGAAGGGTTAAGGTTAGGGTTAGGGTATTGATTTTCCCATCAATCCAGCAAAAGCAAGATAGTAACTTCTCACAGATGCTAAGGAGGATATATATATTTTAATGAAGGTTAGGTTGCATGACTTAAAAAAGTCCTTTCCCATTCTGACTTGTGATTCTTTTTCCTGAGGTTTGGTATAAATCCTTTAATAGACAAACATTCTATACACTATTGCCTCAGTGACTTTTCTTAAATGAAGATCTGGTCACTCACTCTTATTCAGTCAGCCCCAAGGGCTTGTCATTGCCATTAGGGGCAAATGAAAACTCTTTTGTTGAGCCTTTAAATCCCTTTCTAGTCTTATCCCATCATCCTCATTGAAAACTGTCCCTTAGGGGCAGCTAGGTGGCTCAGTGGATAGGGCACCAGCCCTGAAGTCAGGAGGACCTGAGTTCAAATCTGGTCTCTGACACTTGATACTTCCTAGCTGTGTGACCATGGGCAAGTTACTTAACCCCAATTGCCTCAGCAAAAAGAAAAAAAAAAGAAAAGAAAAGAAAATTCTCCCTTAGCCTAATTCTGTGAGCCAAACAAATCGGCTGTCTCCTTCTTCCTCTTCTTCCTCATACAAAGTCCTGCATTTGCGTCTCAGTTGGTCCCAAATGAACAGTTATCCCTTCCACATGATGACTTTGCCCATAATAGTTTTAATATATGATGGGTTGGCACAATAAATTAAATGGGAATTTTTGGGGAGCTTTGCACAAATTGCAGATGACATGTGAAAGCTAGTAGAAAACAAAATAAAGTTTTGAAACTCAGAAACACATACAATTTGTGTACCATATTTGTACCATGTTAATATATTTTATTTTTTAATATCATAAACTTATACAAATTTTACAATAAGGTAAAAACCCCATAAAAGAAAAAGAAAAAATTCAGACATCTTTTCCACATCATGGAGTCATTGTGATGTGGAAGGGATAAGAATACTCCTTCCTCACTTCTTCCTTGTAGAGTTCTCTCTTCCTTCAAGACTCAGCTCAAGTTTCCACATGAAACTGCCTGATTCCCCCCCCCCCAAGTGCCAGTGTTTTCCCTCCTAACATGACTTGCATTTGATTTTTGTGTATTTTTCTTTTTATTTATGCTGTTATCTCCACTATAATGCAAATTCCTTCAAAATCTAACACAGTACTTGGCACATAGCAGACACTGAAATAATGTTTGTTCATGGACAGATTAACCATCCCTTCCCCTTCCTCATTAATCTTAGGTCCACATTCCATTCACTCTGACCTTCTTAGTTACTACAGCTCAGCAAAAGTTCTGGGTCATTGTCTTTTGTATCTGTAGACATTATTTTGGGAAAGCATGAAATAGTCAAATTCAGGAGCCAGGGGAAATAAAGTCTAACAAAAAGTAATACAACTATTTCCCCAGAGCAACTTGGGTTTGTTTGTTGCTGTTATTTTTAAAAGTTCCTTGGTATCATGAGAAGGAAAAGTAATTTTTTCTTGAAAGTTTTCCCTGTTTTCAATCAATTTAACAGGCCGTACTCATGATAGGTTTTTGCTTACACAAAGGTACCTGTCATTTATACTGTGAAACTTATAAAACTATGGCCTTTAAACAATTTGGGCAAAGAGAACATGAACTGTGAAAACATGTCAACATTTAATTGGATTTTCAATATAATACAATGTTCTTTTGAAATTATGTCAAAGGCTCTGTCGTATTGTAGATAGAAAAATCAGCCTCAGTACCAGCAACATCAGGGTTCAAATCTCACTTCTAATATATTCTATGTGACAATGGGAAAGCAACTTAACCTCTCAGGATTTTGGACAGCTCATTCAGATTATAAATCACCAAGAAGTTGACCACTTCCATTGGGGGAGAGAATTTCCTTATCAAAGGTGTTTACTACACCAAGGAAATTACAGATCTAATGTTAATTCTGTTATTATATATTTCTTCATTATGGTAAAAGACACTCAGACTCAGAGCTGGAAAAGGACTCAATCACCATCTAGTCCAATTAACTCATTTTAAAGATAAAAAAGCTATGATCTGGAATGGTGATGATGTTCCCAATGTCATCCAGGCAACACATGACTGAACCAGGATGTGAATCAAAGTCATCAAAATCTAAACCAATCTATGTATATTATCTTTTGCAACATGTTGTGTTAACCACTAGAATATTTCTGATCTTGGTTTACAAAACCTGAAAAAAATAGTATTTCTCACATCTATCTTTTGGCATTTCAATTCTAGGAAAATTCTGGAGATGTTTCCAAGAGATTCATGATTTTAAAAAGATGAATATCATTTTTAAAAGGCAATACTGAATTGAGCAAAAGGAAGCAACCTTTAAAAAATTCCTATTGAAAATGCAAATATGTTGATTACATAAAAGCCTTTATACCAAGGGCTTCCAGCTTTTCTGACATTAGTTTCTTCCCATGTATAATGAAAGGTTGGACATATGATTTCCAAGGTCCATTCTCATTCTAAATCTAGGACCCTATGATTTAATGCCATATCTGGGTGACTTTGAGCAAATCAATTCACTTGTCTGGGTTTATTCCTCATCTGTCATATGAAGGGAGAATTGGACTAGATAAATGAATCAATCACTATTTATGAAGCTCCTACTATGTGTTAAGAGTTACACTAGGTAATGGGGATAGAAGCACAAAAAATGAAACAATCAGGTCTTTTTTTAAGCTGAACTTCAGAGAGCACAATTTCACATTATTTAAATGCCAAATTAATGCTCCCCAAAAAGACTATACTTACATAAGGCAAGTGCTCACTTGAAGGTCAGAAGAAGCAAATACAAGGACACCCTCAAGATCTCTCTGAAGAACTTTTGTCTCGATAATGAGATATGGGCACAGGACTGTCCTGGTATGTCCATCTCAAGGAATGCTCTTGGAACAAAGCAGAATTGCAATAACTCCAAAAAAAATGCCAGATACACAAATTTAGAAACACCTTTCCTGCAAATGTTCATACGGACTATTTGTGCCCGACCTATGGTGGTAGAGACTTTCAAGCTTATATTGCTCTGATCAGCCACAGTTGGACATATTGTTCATTGACCCTGATGTCATTTTGGTCCTCTGTGAACCTCATTGACCAGATTGCAGGTAGGTAGTTTAATGAATAGAATGAGGGCTATGACATTAAAAAGACTTGAGTTTAAATACTGCCTCAAACACTTCCTACTTGTGTAATCCCAAACAGATCAATTAATTTCTAGCTCCCTCATTTCCCTCATCTGTAAATAAAGACTATTAATAGTACCTACTGGGTTGTTGTGAGGGTAAAATGAGCTAATACTATCTATATAAAGTGCTTTCTTATCATTTTTGCTCCTTGGTTCCAGTCATGTCCAACTCTTCCTGATCCCATTTGGGATTTTCTTTTTCTTTTTTTCTTTCTTTTTTTTTCTTTTTGCTGAGGTGATTGGGGTTAAGTGACTTGCCCAGGCTCACACAGCTAGGGAATGTTAAGTGTCTGAGACCAGATTTGAATTCAGGTCCTCCTGACTTCAGGGCTGGTGTTCTATTTACTGCACCACCTAGCTGCCCCGGGGTTTTCTTAGTAAAAACATTGGAGCTGTTTGCCATTTCCATAAATATTTGCTCATTTTACAGATAAGAAAAATGAGGTAGAGTTAAGTTTCTCAGCATCACACAGCTAGTGTCTGAGGCGAAATATTGAGTCAGATCAGGAAGACTGAAGATAAAGCTGGATGTTCTATCCATTAGGCCACCAAGCTGCCCTGTATTTTGCTTTGCAAGCCTAAAATACTATAAATTTTTCATTGTTATTGTCATTGAAATGATGAAAGCTGAATAATGAAAATGATTTGGGCTGTCTGAGTAACCCAATCAAATCAGAAGACCTTTTCAGGTCCACAGCTAGTTTTAGTTACCTTTCTCTCTAAGATTAACTTGTACATGCTTTGTATTTATCTTGAATATACCTCATTATTTTCATGTCTGTCTTCTCTATTAGAATATGAGCTCCTTGAACATAGGTCTGCATTTTCATGTTGCTTTGCATCCTTGGTACTTAGCCTATTGTATGACATATAGTAAATACTTAATAAATGTGTATTGCTTGATTAACTGATGACATGATGCTAATTTTGCCTGGTTAGCCACTGGTCATTATTATGAAAAAAGCCCATACAGTGGTGAATGTAACTGGACCATCTCACTCTCTGTCTGTACTCAAAAGCAAAATAGAGATTATTCTTAGATGATCTATTTGGTATTTAATCTGTGCTTCTCCTGTTCATATACATAATCAAGAGCTGGCTCTCATATATACATATGGATGTATGAAAACAAACTATTACAGGAAATTACACTGTCTCATCTGGTAAATAGTCTGGAACTCTCATTGCTCAGGGAAAAGAGAAAACAGGACTGTGATACAATAACTTTAAGTGAAAATGATACACTTAGAACAGCAATTTGTAGAAGTATAGATACTGATATGTTTTATCTCAACAATATTTCACAAAATGTTGATGTTGACTAATTATTCGCCTTTGTTGGTTTCTCAGCCCATCACAAGAATCCATCTAACTATACAATAAGAAAAGATGGTGCCCTTTGGGGTTGTGTTTCCATTAGCAATTTTGATAATTCCTTGGAGAAACCTGATGACAAAGCAGGAACTTACTATCAAGGACCTGCATGTTGAGGGAAACCTCAGGAATGACTTTTTTTCTTTCTTTCTTTCTTTTTTTTTCAGTGTTATATTTGAGGATTAGGAGCAATGTGAACTTGGGCAAATCATTGGAATATCATTTTCCCCAGGTCTCAAGGGAAGATGCTATAACTCACACTAAGTACCTAAGAGACCATAGGATCATAGTTATAGAGATTTTAGAGACTATTGAGTCTAAATCTTTCTTTTTGCAGTTAAGGAAATGGAGACATCTAGCATCACTCAGGTAAAAGCAGAGCTCCAAGTCAAACCAAGATTTTCTCACAGTTTTCTTTCCCCTGACATCTTTAGTCTGTTTCTCCTGTGCAACTCTTGACTGCTTATGGGTAACTCACCTGTAGCCATTTCTTTGCTCTTCTCATGACCCTTATCTCTTAATTTTTCAGAAATTCTGCCATCCTTAGACTTATACATACAGAATCATAGTGAGACTATCATTAAAACAAAAAAGGGTTTTGTTTCAGATGGAATTTGGGGGTCATTCAAACATTGTGCAAATTCCCCCAAAGCAAGCTAGTTCTCCTCTTATTACAAGTAGGTTTTCTGAGTGTTAGCAAGAGAATACCAAGATTCTGCATGTCATTAATTTTTTTTCTATGCATCTTTTAGAACTAAAGGTATTTACAGAACTACTTATCCCTTTCTTTTTTTCTTTTAAAGAGTTAATAACTTGTGATAAACGGACTTGGTCACAGCCAGAAGTCTAAAAGCTTTAAAATGAATGAACTTCCTGGAATGTGTTTCCAAAGCATGGTTATTTTATGATTATTTGATTCCTGATTTAAAGCAACTGGGTGATATATGTAAGATTGATGATGACTTTAACCTAATGAATTGTGCATTACTTGAGAAAAATCTTCAGAAAGAAAACTGATAAACTCTGTGTGCAAATTGAAGTATAATTTTCTCACTTTATTATTTTTTTGCTTTTTTAAAAAATATAGCCAAATACAGAAATGTGTTTTGCATAACTTCACAGGTATAATTGATATCATATTGCTTGCCTTCTCAGTAGATGGTGGAGGAGTAGGGAGGGAGAAAAGAAATTTGGAACTCAATATTTGAAAAATATGATAGTTTTTTTTCAAAAACATCATTACTGTCAGACATTGAGGCATTTATAATATAATTGAAGGCATAAGGCATGAAAAATTAAGTCAAAATACAAGGAAATATACTCCAACATACAGATAAACATTTTCTTTCTCATTTTTTTCTGGTTTGATTTGATTTTTCTTGTGCAGCAAGATAATTGTATAAATATGTATACATATATTGCATTTAACATATATTTCTACCATGTTTAAATATATTGGACTACTTGTCATCTAGGGAAGGAGGTGGGGGAAGGGGGCAAATTGGAACACAAGATTTTGTAAAGGTTAATGTTGAAGAATTATCCATGCATATGTTTTGAAAAATAAAAAGCTTTAACAAAGAAAAAGAAGATAATAAACATAGAATCATACTAAAATATCACTAAACTGTATATATTTTGGGAAGGTACTAAATGAAACATACAACCCCAAACTCACTCACATTGCTCATTTCTTTTGCTTTCCTCTTTTGTATTATTTCTTACAAGGGTAGGTTTTCTGGGAGAATGGGACAGTTAGTATAGAATTGACAGTGATATATAAAAGAAAGGATCACAGAAATACCAGATTTTTAAAGAATCACTATGCTTTTGAAAAATGAATTGGCCATCCCATAGCCCAAATTTCTGTCATTTGACATCCAAAATAAGTATTTTACTATTTGAAATAATACTGATTTTGTAATATGTTAAAAATTTGAATTTTTATTTTAAGTTCTCCTTTAAAAAATAAAAGAAGAAATTAAGAAAAGGAAAATGAGTCAGATCTAGCTAGATATAAATGCAAAGGAGTGGAAAGAAGAGATAGAGATACTGGACATTTTAAGGCAAGAGACTGAAGTAGCATCAACACTCTATGACATAAGGAAAGGCTAAAATTATACAGAAGAATAAAAAGACTTGGAGAGGAATCAAGTTTGTCTTTCCAAATAGGCTCCAAGAATTCTTTCTTTTCTCTGTTCCTCCTTAGTTTTTGGATTTGTCTCTGTTATTGTTGTTAAAATGAGCCCACATCTCTGATGTACAAGTCAGGGAGTGAGTGAGAGGGAAATCTCAATGTGGGAGGATGTATGATCACCTTCTGTGGGGGCCATTCTGAGAGTCCCTAGAGATGAGGAATGGTTCCTACAGCAGCAGAAGAAGGTTGTTCCCTGCTGTTCTGAAAATAGTAGAAGGGAAGCCATGAAGCCTAGGGCTGTCTCTCATCCTCAAATTATAGAACTTTGCCATTGACACGTCACCATCATGTCCTTCAACGATGACTGAAATGATTCTGAAATGACCCTACTCCTAGTGACTTCAATTAGTTTTCTATAAAAACTAATGGATCAAAGAATGTTATGGGAAGTCCCTCAAGAAGCTGCTCAATAAATCAATATAAAATCATATAAGCAATGGATCGCATGATCAGTAGCAAGTAGAATAGGTACTGGACCTATAATATCATGGGTACAGAAAATCCTAGATGAGGAAACTCCTCTACTAAAATTTCTTCTACTTGTTTTGTAATTTACAGATTTGGAGTTTTCTAGAGTACTAAGAGGTTCAAGCCAATATATGTCAAAGAAAGGATATTAATTTAGGTCTACCAGGCTCTAAAGTCTCCTCTGTAATCACAATCCCAAACTGGAAAGGTCTTTAAAGATTTCTAAATCCAACTTTCACATCTTACAGATGAGGAACTTGAAATCCAGAAAGGGTGATTTATACAAGTTCACACAGCTAGCAAATAGTTGAGGAGAATGTAACTATCTAGAGTTTGAAAGAACTTCAGAGGTCATTTAATCAATCTAATACGAACTTGAATGGGAAATGCTAGGATATTTTAAAACTTTTTTTCATAGACTCCCTTGGCAATCACCTCTTGACTATTCAGAAAAAAAATGTTTTTAAATACTTAAAAACACTGTTAAAAATTTAAAAATAAATAAATACTTGTTCATTGTTTTAAAAAAAAATGAAAATGAGTAAAAAACCAAAAAAGTGTCCTGACCATAAAAAGATATAATGGTGAAAAGGAAAATCAAAATTCAAACTCAGAAGAAGACAACAATGTCAAAATACCTATATACAAAGCCTCAAAACAGAAGATAAATTTGTCTCAAGACCAAAAAGGTACAAGAAAATTTTTAATTCAAGTAAGAGAGGCAAAAGAAAAATTGAGAAAAGAAATGAAAGTTATGCAAGAAAATTGGGGGGGGGAAGAGTCGATGGCTTGGAAAAAGAAGCACAAAGATTGACTGAAGAAAACAAGTCCCTAAAAAACAAAATTAAACAAATGGGGGAAAAAATCCATTGAAGAAAACAACAATTGAAAAAGTAAAATTGGCCAAATGGAAAAGGAGGTACAAAAGCTCTCTGAAGAAAATATTTCCTTAAAAATTAGGATTGGCCAATTGAAAGATATGAACTGTATGAGACATCAAGAATCAAAAAAAAAATATGAAAGAATGTAAAGAAGAAGGAGGAGGATGAGAAAGAGGAGGAGGAAGAGGAGGAAGGAGATAAAGAAGAGGAACAAGAGAAAGAGGAGGAAGGGGAGGAGGAGGAGGAAGAAGAGGACTAACCTGAAAAATATATTGAAGACAGAGAATTTAAAAATTATTGGACTATCTGAGAGATTTTTTAAAAAAGAACATGGACACATGAATAGTATCTTTCAAAAAACTATCAATTGTTGATAGACACATTTGGAGCAGGGAGATACACACAGAGTAAAGGTAAA
>JAJPUD010016907.1:22449-32753 GCA_023553655.1 Myrmecobius fasciatus
CTCTGAGAAGTTGAATGCTGTTTTAATTGTTACATGCTAATTTAGTAAATATTTTACTTCAGCTGAAGTAAAAAATTAAAAAAAAAAGCAGGAGTAGCAATTCTTATCTCAGATAAAGTAAAAATAAATCTAACTAAAAGAGACAAGGAATCTACATTTTGCTAAAAGGCACCATAGACAATGAAGTAATAGCAGTAGTAAACATACATGCACCAAGTGAAACAGCATTCAACTTCTCAGAGAAGTTAAGTGAGTTACAGGAAGAAATAGGCATCAAAACTATACTAGTGAGGGACCTCAACCTTCCCCTCTGTGAACTAGATAACTCTAACCACAAAATAAGCAAGAAAAAGTTAAAGAAGTGAATAGAATTTTAGAAAAATTAGTTATGGTAAATCTCTGGAGAAGAGAATGGGAATAGAAAATAATATACCTTTTTTTCTCAATGGCACCTACAGAAAGAAACTGAGCATGAATTAAGGCATTAAAACCTCAGACTCAAATTATAAAGGCAGAAATACTAAATGCCTCTTTTTCAGATAATTCTGCAATAAATTTTCAAGTAATAAAGACAGATTAAAAATTAATTGGAAACCAAATAATCTAATTCTTAGGTGAAATTTTATATCCCTAAATGGTTACATGAACAAAATAGAAAAAGAGAAGATCAATGAATTGGGCATTTAATTTAATTTAATTTTTTGCAATTTTAAAAGCTAGAAAAAAAATAGAAATTCTGGAACTCATAGGTTAATAAAATGGAAAACAAGAAAACTATTAAAGTAATGATTAAAACTGAGTGATGATTTTATTAAAGAAAAAAAATAAAAGCAAAGAAGAAAACCAAATTACCAGCAAAAAAAAAATGAAAAGGGTGATTTTACCACCAGTGAAGAGAAAATTAAAGCAAATATTAGGAGTTTTTTTCATTCAAGTATATGCCAATAAATCTTACAATCTAGTGAAATGGATGAATATCTACAAAAATACAAACTGTCCATATTAACATAAGAGCAAATAAAATACTTAACCCCACTTTAGAAAAAAAAATTTAAATAAGCTATCAATAACCCCCCTAAGGAAAAATGTTTATTGTCAGATGGATATATAAGTGAAATCTACCAAACATTTTAAAAACAATTAAGTCCAATACTATACAAACTACTTGAAAAAATAGGAGTCCTACTAGACTCCTTTTATGACACAAATATGGCACTGATACCTAAGCCAAGAAGAGCCAAAATAGAGAAAGAAAATTATGAACCAATTTACCTAATGAATATTAACATAAAAAATTTAAAACAAAATTTCAGCAAGTAAATTACAGCAATTTGTCACAAGAATAATACAGTATGATTAGATGGAATTTATATCAGGAATGCAGAACTGGTTCAATATTAGGAAAACTATCAGCAAATCTGACAATATCAATAAAAAAACTCAGCAGAAATCATATGATTTCTTTAATAGATGCAGAAAAAGCTTTTGACAAAATACAGCACCTATTCTTGTTAAGAAAAACAAAAACAAGAACACGAGAGAACATAGAAGTAAATAGGCCTTTCCTTAAAATGATAAATATTATCTATCTAAAATCCATCTGTAAAGATTATCTATAATGGGGATAACCCAGAAACCTTCCCAATAAGATCAGAGGTAAAACAAAGATGTCCATTGTCACCATTATTACTTAATACTGTACCAGAAATTCTAGCTTTAGATAAGAGAAGAAAAAGAAATCAGCATCTATATATTACCAACAAAGCTTAGCAGGTAGAGCTAGAAAGAGGAATTCCATTTAAAATAATTGTAGGCAATATAAAATATTTGAAAGTCTACTTGTCAAAACTGAGGAATTACATGAACACAATTACAAAATACTTTTCATACAAATAAAGACAGTTCTAAACAACTGGACAAATATCAATTGCTCATTGGTAGGCCACGCTAATATAATAAAAATGATAATTCTGACTAAATTTACTTATTCAGAATCAAATTGATCAATCTACTAAAAATTATTTTGTAAAGCTAGAAAAAATAGCAGAATTCATCTGAAAGAACAAAAGATCAATTTTATTTATGAAATGTTAATCTTTCTATAACTGCCTAAGGGTAATTATTCTACTTAATATTGTATGAATTTTTGAGATCCTTTAAAAATATCATGGCTCATATTACAAACCCAAAAGTAAACATTAGGAGTATTATTACATAAATGCTAATTGATTTGAACATGTTTTCCCCATTCCACTTCAATTTCAGTATGCCAATATGTATCTTAACGTATTCAGTCATGACCTTCTCCTTGATATCTTTTCTTGATATATCTGGTTGAGAGAAGATTGAAATTTTTGCATGTGTCACCTTCAGGCATTGCTTAAATGTGACTTCTGGATTCAAGCCTAAAGCCATCAAGTCTCTTTCTATCTCTTTTAGATATTTTAATAATTTACACTTATCACTTCAAAATGGCATTTTGATAGCATTGAAGTAACATTCCACAAGATAAAAGAACAATTTAATGTGCTTTCTAGTTGAAGCATATATTTTAATATTATCTATGGACATAAAAGTAATAAATAAAAAATTATGGTTTAGCTCCTTCTTTAATTTCTATTTAGGAAAGATGATAATAGAAATGAGGCTAAACAGAGCCACAATGAACATAAACTGTCTTCCTGAAAAATGATACATTTTAAATAATTGTTCTTGACACTCCCGTTAGTGTCAACTTTCAAACAGATAAGAGTTTTCCATGTGAATATCAGTTATTCTAATATTGTCAATATACTTGGGTCTATGATTATTATCCCTATATTTCATTTCCTTAAATTTAGTTCATTACAGTATGCTGAAATCTTTATGACCTTAATTTTGACATTCAATTTACTAGTTATTAATTTCAGCTTCATCACTCATAAATTTCACAACCATCATCTTTTAGGATTTATCCAAATTATCATCAGAATCATAGTATCATAGATTTAGATCTAGAAGCGATTATAGAAGTCATTATGTTCAATACCCTTATTTAAGGAAATTAAAATCCAGGAAAGTTAGATGCTTTGCCCAGGGTCAAACAGAAAATAACACTCTGAAATAGAATTCAAACCTAGGTCTTCCTATCTTTTATCCCAGAGGTCCTTCTATACCATTCTGCTATACCATTGCAGACAAAATTTTAGGAAAATCAGGTAGACAAAGCCTTGAGTTCCTCCACTATAGCCCTTACTAAAACTTATGTCACTCTACTAATCAATATTCTTTGAGTTTGGTCAGCCAACAAATACCAAGAGCAATTTGTGCAAACATCTCTTCTACATTTCATGACTAGCCCTAAGAACAGACTGAAAGATTGCTGAAATCTATGCATGTTATACTTGCTCCAGTGCCTTGATCTACCAATAGAATAACTCTGGCAAAAATAGTAACTTTGAACAGCTTGGCAACATGGTAGATTCAGTGTTGAACTGGAGTCAAGAAGAGCTGAGTTGGAATCTTTCCACAGATACTTAGTACGTGATCCTGAGTAAAGTCTTTAACCCCTACCAGTCTCAATTCCCTTAACTATTAGGGGATAATGCCAGTACCTTGCTTAACTCACAATGTTGCAAGAACCAAATGAGTGAATATATACAAAGTACTTTGCAAATCTTAAAGCACTGTATAAACATGATTTTTAATTAATTAAAAAATGAGGATTGTCTGTCATGATTTGTTCGTGATGAATCCATGCTGGCCAGTAGTAGTTATCCTGTTAAAATACATTTTAGAAATTAATCAAAAATAAAAATATGTCTCTATGTTCTTTCCCTTTAAAAATGGTACCATGAAGGCTTGCCTTTAGCTGGCAGTACTTCTCCTATTAATCATGATTCCTCAAAAAAGCAATTGAGTGATTTTATCTAGATGTTCTTTTAGAAGTTGCTGAGATAGAATTCTACAGCAACAGGTAAATGCCTAGAGGGTAGCTGCCTGTTCTCTTACCATATCTATTTTTTTGGTTTAAAAATTATCACTTGTTTGTAGGAAAAACAGAAGCAAAAGAGGAATTTATAGCCTTCTTTCTGTTGTCTGTTATCAACTTTTCATCCATCCTAATTAAGGATCCTGATCTTTTTTTGACCTTCCTCTTGTCTTCAAGGTAACTTATAAAAAGACCACTTCTGTTTTCTTTAGCATTTAATATGAGCTTCATCATCATCATGCTGTTTTCATTCTTCTCCTGACTCTCCTCCTGATCCTTTGGATTTTTCCACTCTACTTATCCCTACATTCTTATCCCAGACATACTTCTGTTCCTTTGGCCCCTTTCTCCAATTGTAGAGGTCTTGACCAGAACCAATATTGAAAGTTAAGGAAATTCCCAGGCTCTCCATGTTCACTTCCTTCCAGTTCTAATCTGACCCCCTGGAATTTTCTACTTCATCCTCATAGGGGAACCCCATTTCTCTTTCCTTACTTTTTCTATTCTAATGTAAAAGCTTTAAGAAGAGAGTGGCTTTTTTTTTTTAATTTTTACTTGTATTTCTATCTTCAGAGCTTAGCATAATGCCTGGCACAAAATAAATCTTTATTAAGTTCTCAGTCACTCTGTCTATCCATCCATCTATTTTTTTAATCATGCTTTAGTCTTCTCAACCCAATTAATATAGGATCTTGCATTTCTTTGACATTTGTCTTGTTGTGTGGCTTCTTTAATATATCTTATTTTAAACTTTTGATTTCATCTCATATATATCCTATAGAACATAAACTTCTCAAGGTCAGGAACTGTTTAATTTTTGCCTTTATATCCCTAGAAACTAGTACATATGGTCTAGACTTGTTATTTAATTGAGATAAAGATTTCCCAAATGAATAAATTTCCTCTTTTACAGAAGATCCCTTTTTCTGAAAAAAAAAATATGGATTATAAGACACTGAGATGTAAAGCAGCTATCCAAGGATCCGAAAGGAATTCTATGAACCCAGGTTTACTCCACTCTATAGTATCTGATTGGCATACTGTAGGTACTTAATAAATGCCAAATGATTGATAATTGTGATTATAAAATCTAAGTTACTTGATGAGCTCCCTATATTAGCTCATCAATCTCAACAGATACCTCCTCCTTTTCTTTCTTGGCAATATTATTTGCAGCCCTGTTGATGTGAACTGACTCTATTCCCTGGTCAGGAAGAAGCACATCTGGTTATTATCTAGCCTTAATCAATGAATGGCTTCAGCCTCAGTCACACTGAGACCTGGTGAAGATCTTAGCTTAAAAAGGCCAGTCTCCCATTTCCAATCATCTTGCTTTATATCTTGCCACTGGAACCAAATGGCTATGGAGGGGAATGTGAGGCAAGTAACCTTGTACAGTTCTCCCTCACTTGAATCCAATTCACTTTTATATCATAATATCTTCCTATAATCAATTCCAATAACAGTATCCTGTTGGTGCATCTTTAAACAGTCCTTGAGATGATGAGGAGGATATCTTTAGATAGATCTGGGACTTGGTCTGCCAGGTTCCTTCCATCTGGCTCCTTGATTCTCCCACCTTTGAGCTCCCTAGAACTTCCTCTCTCTTTGACCCTCCTGAATTCCCGACTATACCTCTCTGGTCTCCCTGAGAAACTCCCAAGACTATATTTTCCTTATAAAAGGACAGCTATGATGAAAATCTTTGCTAAGTTCTTTTCAGGACTGAATCCACTATGGGGTTACTCTCTCTCTGTCCCTCCTCATTCTTTTTGAGCTAACTCTGATTAGTCTGCTAAACTCCTCTAGGGATCTAACCTCCCAATCAATAGGATGTTTAAACTCATGGCATATTCCTTTAATGGATTCTTCCAAATTCCTTTCCTTTCTAACTACGTGCTCTCCTAATTCTTTCATATTTGCCACTCCTCCTACCTATTTTACCTCTTATTTTGTCTGTAAACTCTTCTAAATAAAATTTCCTTTTGGCAAAGAGAATGGCCATTGGGAAAGTATCACATACTTGTGTCGAACTAGGACTCGCTATCCCCACATCATCACTGTCATAAGACTTTCATTCTTGAGAATTTCCATTCATCTAAAGTTGATGTCTCTTCTAGAGTCTTGGACTATCAAATCCCATCAATCTATGTTTGAATCTTTGGAATCTGTTAGAAGAATGTCCCAAATGTTCACTTCCTGTTCTATTATCAGCTGTACTACAGCATGAACATTACCTCCCAAGGTTCTGTCATTCCCACTTTATCAACACTTTCCCCTTGCAGTGAAAGTATTTTTTTAATAACTACCTGGCCTTACCACTTACTAGCTCAGGGTGAAAAGCAGAAATTGCTCTAATTGAATGCTTGAACATTTCATTGAGACAGAATTTAATTACATGTTAGAACTTTGGCTATGATATCCTATTCTCATAAAATGTTATTACTTTCCCTTTTTTAATGACCACGATTTATCAGAATCTTGAAAAACAACTGTACACTGTGTACAGAAATAATGAAGCCCCTGAAAAGCTGTTAATTCTAGGGGAGAAGAAAACTAAATGGAGGCAAAGCTAGAGTTCTGTTTGTAGATAGGAATTCTGAACTATTAAGGTCTCATAATTACTTAAAAGGCACAAAAAAAGTTGAAGAAGTTAAGGTCTCTAGCAGTGCTTCAGTGGCTCTAAATGGTGAGCAAGTTGTTCAGGTTGGGGGTGGGAGTTTAGCACTTGAATGGATCACTGAAATCTATTTACTTTAATCCCATTCAGTTACTTCTACAGGATAGGAGGTTCATTTAATAACCATTTATAAACTCTTGCTATGTGACAGGTCAGGAAGAGTGCTAAGTGCTAGAGGTACCAAAAACAAAACAAAACAAAACAAAACAAAACAAAACAAAACAATTGCTACCTTCGAGGAGGTTACATTTTAATTAAGAATAAATATGCAAATAACTATGTATATACAAGATGCCCACATAGTACATGAATAATAGCCTTAGAAGATAAGATTGTAGTTGAGAGAAGTAGGGAAAAGTGATATATAGATATAGATATCTATGTATGTGCATACATACATACACACAGAGTTAGGTAAAGGCAAACTATTAAAAACAATAAAAAATTTTAGAGAGAGGGAATCAAAAACTGAGGCAATCATGATGTGATGTCTAAATTGAGCTTTGGAGAGAACTGAAGAGTCTAAGAGATAGAGGTACCTAGAGAACACTCCATGTATGACGGAAAGTCTATTCAGCATTACTGAGATGTACTTAAGGAGACCACCAAGAATACCATCTCATCGTTTTCTACCTACTGAACTCTTGGATTTCTCTCCAGAAGCTCAGCATCTTGCAAGATCATATCAATTGATGCATTGACTTCCTCTTGCCCTTGGACCTTTCTCTCCCTCTGAATGGAAAGTGTGGAAGGAAGCCCAGGGCAGCCATCTTTTAGGGCACCCTTTCTCCCCCTCCCCTTCTCAGTTTCTTTTTTTGTGTTGTCTCTATTAAATTATAAATTGCTTTAAGGCAGTAATTGTATATATTTTTGTATCTCCAATACTGAGCACGATGAATTGAGCACAAAGAATGCTTAATAAATATTTATTAACTATGATTATGACAGTCTGATTGAAAATTTGAGCACACTAGGAAAAATAATATAACATTCTCAAAAGATAACTTGGAATCAGCTTATAAAGGGCTTTAAATGTCAAATGGCAGAGTTTTTATTTAATTCTCAAAGCCAAATGAAAGAAGGAAACTTTGCAAGAAAGTGACATGGTCAGACATGTACTACAGCAATATCAATTTGAAAGGGTTCAGGTGGAGAGTAGATTTGAGAAGAGAGAGACTGGAGGAAAGGACAATGATTAGGGGACTATACAATAGCTCAGGCAAGAGGGAATGAGTGCCCAAGTTAGTGTGATGACCTTATTAGTAAAATGAGAAGACACAGAGGTAGTAATGAAGAAGAGCAAAAAAATAAAAAATGATTCCAAAGATTCAGTCTTTCTTGACTACAAAACATTGATGGCATCTTAAACAGAAATAGGCAAGTTAGGAAAACAGGTGGGCTTGAGGAAAATGATAATGATCACAAATTCATTCATTTATGTATGTAGCATTCATGTGAGATGTCCAGAAAGCCCGGTAAATGGGGCGCAGGAGTGAGATATGGGTTAGATATATAGATCTGGAAAGAACTGGCGTAGAAGTGAAAACAACCCATGGAAAAATCCATGGAGATTTTTATAGAAATAGAAATGAAGATGTAATGGAGAGGTAGAAGGGAGAAGGGAGAAGATAGGGGAGAAGGATGAAATGAAGGAAGAGAAAACTATGAAAGAAGATTGTTCCTGGAGAGGATATGCTTCATGAAGGAAATGCCCCTTGCAGTGTATGTTACAGAATTGACAAGAATTAAAAAGTTGAAGAGGGAAGAACATTCTAAACATCAGAAATAATCTGAGCAAAATGAATAGAGGAAATAAAGCATGGAGTATGTCCATGAGGCAAGGAGGAGTTTAATTTGATTGGAACATGGTGTTCATGGAGGAGCTCCATATGGGATCAGTCTGGAAAGTGTGGGTTGGTACCAAAATATAAGAATATTTGACAGCAAAACTATAACCTGAACTCACATTAATAGAATCTAAGATCTTTGAAGGGAGACAGTTTTATCTTAATCCTTATATCTACAGTGTTTGCAACAAAGTAGAAATCAGAAGATTTAAATTTAAGATCCAGCTCTATCATTTATACTCTGTGACTTTAGCTAATCACCTAACTTTTGTAGGCTTAATTCTTTCATCTATAAAATATAGTCAATTTAGACGTCATGTAAGATCCTTTCTAGGCCAAGATGGCAGAGTGAAAAGGTGACTTTCTGCCTCTCCTCCGATCTTCTCTCAAATCAACAATAAAATAAGCCTCCAAACTGATCTTCAAGTCAACGACCTCAGAAATATTTGGGCACAGCTCTCTGGATAACTTCATATCAGGTTAGTCGGACTCAGACAGAGAGATAAATAGACGACAACTGCGCAGGCCGGAATTGAGGGTGGGACTCAGCTCAGCTCATCATGGAAGAAATTCCAAACTCCAAACTCCAAATTCCAAACACCTGGAGTTTATCTGAGGCACTCGGGACACTCTGCCCTGATTGGGGGCAGGTGTTCTGGCAGACTTGCCTTGTTTAAGGACTAATTCGGACTTAGTCCTAGCCCCCACCGGCCCAGCACCTTAAGTCAACTCGCCGAAGTGCCCCAGGGCAAAGCTTTTTGCAGCCGCCGCTTTTTTTTTTCCCTACCTTAAAGAGATATCCACACTGTCTAAAAAAAAAAAATATGATGAAGAAGCAAAAGAGAGCTCTCACCATAGACAGCTTTTATCAAGGCAAAGAAACGACCCCAGAGCCAGAGGTTCCTTTAGACAAAAATCCAGAGAACATCAGCCAGGACCATCACTGGTCCCCTTTTCAAAAGGCCTTTCTGGAAGACTGCATAAAGAACCTCAAAAGAGAGCTGGAGGATAAATGGGAAAATAAACTGAAATCAGTGCAAGAAGGATATGATGCCCTGTAAGATCCTTTCTAGTTCTGAATCTTTCAGTTATGATCAAGAGGCTTTTAATAAATATCTCAAACTGAATTTCTAATTATATACCAAGAATCATGCTAAATGCTGAAATACAAAAACAAAATTTAAAAAAAAAATCCCTACCTTCAAAGAGCTTATATTCTAATAAAGGACAGAACATGTATTCATAGAAATATATAGAGAATACACACACACACACACACACACACAAAATGAATACAAATAAAAAGTTCTATGCTTTTAAGATTCTATCCTTTTCATAAAGATTCTTGAAATGGAGAAAGACAGAAAAAAGTTCTTTTTTAAAAATTTTTTAAGAAAAAATTATGTCAACTAGGAGAGAATGTAAGGTATTATTCTTGTCAAAATGAACACTTTTATATTACAAAAGATGGTAAAAAGACATTTGGATAAATAAAAACTGTTAAAATATGTATATAACATTGTTGGTGGAACTGTGAACGGATCCAACCATTCTGGAGAGCAATTTGGAGCTATGCTCAAAGAGTTATCAAACAGTGCATACCCTTTGACCCAGCAGTGTTTCTACTGGGCCTATATCCCAAAGAGATTTTTAAGGAGGGAAAGGGACCCACATGTGCAAAAATGTTTGTGGCAGCCCTTTTTGTAGTGGCAAGAAACTGGAAATTGAAAAGATGCCCATCAATTGGAGAATGGCTGAATAAATTATGGTATATGAATGTTATGGAATATTATTGTTCTGTAAGAAA
>JAJPUD010016908.1:0-32753 GCA_023553655.1 Myrmecobius fasciatus
AGATTGTCTCTCCTAGATCTATTTTCCAAGTCAGTTGTTTTTCCTAGGAGATATTTCATATTTTCTTCTAATTTTTCATTTTTTTGTTTTTGTTTGACTGATTCTTGAAGTCTTATTGAGTCATTTACTTGCATTTGTTCAATTCTTATTTTTAAAGTGTTGTTTTCTTCAGTTGCCTTTTTAAGCTCCTTTTGTAACTGGCCAATTTGTTCATTGCACTCTTTTTCCACTTCACTAATTTTATTTTTCAATAAATTGGTGTCTTTTTCATATCTCTTTTGCAGGGCATCATATCCTTCTTGCACTGATTTCAGTTTATTTTCCCATTTATCCTCCAGCTCTCTTTTGAGGTTCTTTATGCAATCTTCCAGAAAGGCCTTTTGAAAAAGTGACCAGTGATGGTCATTAATAACTTCCTTTGGAGTTTTGTCTAAAGGAACCTCAGGATCTGGGTTCATCATTTCTTTCTCTTGATAAAAGCTATCTATGGTGAGAGCTCTCTCCTGCTTCTTCATTTTTTTTTAGACAGCGTGGATATCTCTTTAAGGTAGGGGGAAAAATGGCAGCTGAAACGGCAGCTGAAGATCTTTGCCCTGGGGCACTTCGGCGAATTAACTTAAGGTGCTGGGCCGGTGGGGGCTAGGACTAAATCCAAATTACTCCTTAAACAAGGCAAGTCTGCCAGAACACCTGCCCCCAATCAGGGCAGAGTATCCCAAGTGCCTCAGATAAACTCCAGGTGTTTGGAATTTGGAGTTTGGAGTTTGGAGTTTCTGCCAGGATGAGCTGAGCTGAGTCCCACCCTCACTTCCAGCCTATACCGGAGTCCTCTGATGCTGGGGTCCTGTGTTTATCCCTCTGTCTGAGTTAGACAAACCTGCTGTGAAGTTCTTCAGAGATATCAGCAAGCAGTGTCCAAATATTTCTGGATTCGTTGACTTGAAGATCAGTTCAGAGGCTTATTTTATTGTTGATTTGAGAGAACATCGGAGGAGGGCGCAGAGAGTCACCTTTTCACTCCGCCATCTTGGCTCCGCCCTCCCCCTTTCTTTTTTGGAGTGAAACGCTCACAGGTTTTGGGGGAATAGGTGGCAAAGGAGTGAGATATACATAGCATGGAGCGCACCTTTGAGCAAATATAAGAAAGCTTTTAACAATACAGGTGCTAAACATAAAATCAGGAGCAACAGAACAGATTTTGTACTTAAAGGCCTAAAGGATTGTTATGAAAGTACTCAAAAATGTCATTGGCTGTTTTATCTTGATTTAGATCTTCTTGTGCTGCCTGATGTATTTGACCTGCCAAATGGTGAAGATATTCAACTTCTATCCCAAGGGAGGAATTCACAAAACCAAACGGTGTAATACATACATGGGTAAACTTATAATCACATCTTGCTTTTAGCATCAGACTTACAGCATCAACTTGGTCCCCAATTTAAACCAGTGTCTAAGGGTGTGCTTAATTAAGGGCACACAGTGCCCTGAGCCACCCGATATTTTATTCACACAGAAAGGAATCCCAGCAGAAAGTCCAGAAAAGTGAAAGTTCTGCACTGATGTTTTTCCAATTCCCCAGGGGGTGCTGTCAGAGAGTCCTTCAGCCAAGCAGACATATTGCCCTGGGTGTGTAGGGATGGGAGGGTCTCTCCCCAGCTGACAAGCTCAGGCCAGGGAGGATTATGGAGCAAAGCTCAATGCTGATAACTGCCCGAGGCAGGGAGTAAGGTCAGGCTCACCAGCAGTCTCAGAAGAGTTGTCAGGCTTTTTTCTCATCTTGCCTCGTCCTTGCAGACCGCTTGCCACTTGCCAGGTGCGTTTGGCTGGCACCAACTGGTCTCCGGTTTCTGTAGAGATACAAAGGAAACCTGGACCCCACAATAGTACTCTGTATGGACATGACCAAACCCCTTTGGGGTTCTTGTACATGACCCAGCATGGTCTGTTCGGGTCATTCGTGCCTGGTGACATGAGCAGGGTACGTTTAACTAAGACAAAATATCTCATTGCAGGGGACAAGTCATTGACAGGGAAGAGCTGGAGAAAGTTGTATGTGTCCAGATCCCCTGGAGTTAATCTCCCCCTTCCCCTTTCTTGTTTTGTGAGGATCGCCTTTAAGGTGAGGTTGGCACATTCCACAATGGCTTGACCACTGGGATTATAAGGAATAACAGTAATGTGCACAATGCCAACCTCCTTCATCCAGTCTCGAAGGGTACAAGAGGTGTATGCCGGACCATTATCAGTTTTAATCTCTAAAGGGGTCCCAGCTATGGAAAAGCAATGATATAAATGGTTTTTGAATGCCGTTCTTCTTCAGCCCCCTGTATAGTGGCCATTAAGAACTTTGAGTAAATGTCAATGCATACATGGATACAAGTGTCATGGAGGTGTGTGACATCCATTTGCCATATTTCATTGGTCAAGGATCCTCAGGGATTAACTCCTGTGCTAGGGGAAGGTGTAAAGGGAACACAACGCAAGCATTGCTTGACTATTTGTTTAGCCTGTTCCTTATTAATGCCATACAAATGGCACAAAGAATGAGCAGAAAGATGTAAGGAGGAGTGAGCCATCTGGGCTTGTTCTTGTGGCAAACACAGATAGGCAGAAAAAGTGACAGAAGGGGAAACAGCAGCAGCAGCTAATTTATTGCCCTCAAATAGGGGCCCAAGTCCATCTGTATGAGAGCAGACATGTAGAAAATAAACTGGCTCAGTGCAGGCAGAAAGGGTTTGACTGAGCTCACAAAAGTAAGGGACCAATAGTGGATTTTTGATCTAGGATAATAGCATTCTCCAACTTTTGCATGGCTTGGACAGCATAGGCGCTATCAGAGATGACATTAATAGCCCAAGGATATAATAAGAGAGCATGAACTATAGCATAGAGCTCATTTTTCTGTGTACTGTCATAGGGAGTGTCTAAGATGGTGATCTTTTTATAATCACCGTGGACCATGGCTGCTCTATGTTTCTTAGTTGCATCTGTAAATATATTGGGCCTTTGGACTGGCTGCTGTTGTATTATAGGCCTGCTCTAGGGGCCAATCCTGGGGCCAACAAGAGGCAGAAATCACTGTCCAATCGGCTCCAGTATCCAAAAGGCCTCTGAAGGACCATCCATTCAAAAGTACCGAGGCAAAAGGTTTTCCTAGTTCTATAGTTTGGCTGAGCACTATAACAGATTGGTCTGGGCCAGGGGATAGAGGGACTGCCAGGGCAAAGGAGTAACTGTTGTCTATATAGGCAGCTTCATCATGAGGGTTAGTAAAGACGATGGATGATGTACCCACAGGGAGAATACAAGGGCCGACTATGCCCGGGACATACCCTGCTTGGCAAAGAATAAGTGCCAACCAGGGAAGAGGACTCATGGGGATTTCTACAGTGGCTAGTGGGGGCACTCGGTATTTGTCTAGGCTGTATAGGGGTTTAGTGATGTCCTTTGGTTCATCAATAGTTTGTACTCTCCTTCTAATGTCTGAGCTTGGTAGATCTGTGACTTGGGCTCCACCCTTGACTGATAAGGAACCCGAAAGGGGTCTCTCACCCCATTTCCCTGCTTCTTATTAGCTCTACATTGTTTAGCACAGTGTCCACTTTTACCACATTTGAAGCATGTGATTACAGGACGTTTCTGCTTACAGTCCTGCCTGATGTGTCCTAACTGGCCACATTCATAGCACCTCTTTTCTTCCCTTTTGTTAGTATGAATCGCTCCGGCAAGAGCTCAGCCTGATAAACATCAGACTCTACTTTCTCACATCTACTTAATATCTCTTCTATTCCTGCACTCATGGGCAAGCCAGTCATAGCCCATTTGCAGTCATGGTTGACATTCTCTCATAACATCATTTTTAATACCCTTTCTGCTCCTTCTACTGGTCCCATGCACAGTTTCTTGCATGCGGGCAACTAAATCTGGAAAGGGCTCTTTAGGATTCTGTTTCACCTGTGCCATACTTTTCTTATCACCCTGTTCTCCTATTAATTTAGTCCATGCCCTTCTAGCACAGTCGGCTACCAATGCATATTCAGCAGGTAAGTACTGCAGTTGGGCATCAGTGGTCTCATATTGTCCAGTCCCTGACAGTGCAGCATATACTTGTGGAGCCCCATTCCCATGTCTCAGGGCCTCCTGTTTAGCCTGCTCTGCAAATTCAGCTCTCCATACAACAGCCTGTCCAGGGGTCAAACAGGCTCCAGCTATAGTTTTCCAATCGTTAGGGCAGAGAATAAACATCATGAATAATTGCTCAATTAGAGTTAATACAAAAGGAGCAGTAGGGCCATATTGAGCTACAGCAGATTTTAGTTCTTTACTATGTTTCTATGGGATAGGAATATGTTCTCTACGCACTCCACCAGGGGCTTGTGGATCTGCAGTTTCTATAACTGGGCAAATCCTCCAGCCTTCCACATCTTCCCCATTTTTATGGGCCTGCTCTATGGCTTTCTCTAATCCTGATTTTTCCTTGCTGGCAGTGAATTCTACATGTGTTGTTTTGTTTGAAGTGATAGGGCTGGGACAAACCTTTTCTCCTTTCTCTGCACTTAATACAGATTTTTATTTTTCTTTGGGAGAAAAGGTTTTTAATTCATTTAAATCAGGGTATAATTGTTTGTAAGAAGGTGCACTGGGCGATGGCGGAAATCATTGTTTCTTAATCTCTTCCCCGGATTTTTCATTGAAGTTTGCCCTATTTTCAGCTTGACTCTCCATGGTGAAACTGCACTGGGGGCGGCTAGCCCCCTCAAAAGCAGCCCTCACCCGACTAAATACAACAACTATAACAAATATGATAGATATAATAATAAATGCTTGTAGATCCTCCAGGGATAAAGTGACCCCTTGTTTTTTAATGGCTTTATATAATTGCCTAGCCCATGTCTCATCCTCCTCTGTCTTAATTATAGGTATGGCATTTCCCATCTTCTCGCCTGACAATATCAGCGAGGCATTCTCCTTGGCTTCCTGCATTTTGTTCAGGGTCCCAGTCCCTTCCTACCCTAATTTAATTTCAAGTTAAGTCCCTGTTCAGGTGCCACTTGCCAGGTATTATACCTGAGGGCAGCTGGGTCTTACCTCCTCCCGAACTTTGGTGTGCATCCAGACACGAACAGCCCAGTGTGTTCTCCAAGGAGAGTCACAAGCCAGAATATGAAATCAAGTAGCTCTTTATTGAGGCCTCCTTCCTCTCACAGCCAGCCTGCCTCACTTTTTCTTGCCTTGCTTCATCTCCCCCACACCCGTAGTTACGCCCTTTATCCCCTTAGCTCACCCATCATTTAGCTATTAACTTTGTATTGAGATAAGGAAGTCAGAAAGAAGGTGGAGCTCACATCCTAATAACAGAGCACACCTTGGGGCAAGCCAGTTTTTTTTAGATCACTTTGAATAGCTCTTTTATCTGAGCCATTATCAGTAATCTCCTCAAGTCTCTGGGATCTCAAGTACTCAAGGGAACTACACATCACACTCTCTTATCCTCAAGTCAAAACAAACTTCTTATCAGGATCCCCAACTTTTAGGGCCCTAACAGAGAATGTCTGATGTGGACAAGAGAAAGGAGTGTTTAGTATAGCACTTCTCAGTAGGATGAGCATCATGAGTTTTTGCAATAGCTAAATCAGTGTGCACCCAAGTCCTTTTATCTCACCCTACTCTAATGTATGTGTCTAGCCATCTTCCTTAAACTGTTCTTCAGGCCTGATCCCTCAGAGTCATGGGTCCACAAAACCTTAACCCCAGTCAGGAAGAGAGGAACAGAATAGTTATCTTTCAGTTGTAAGGAAGGACTGGTGTGTCCTGGGCAGGGCAAAAATTTCAGATTGTAGAACAAACTTTGAGGAAGCTGTTTGGGAAAAACTCTCCCATCCTATCTTAGAAGGACACTATTTTCGTTAATGGGGAGTAGAGGAATGTATTGCATCATCTGTCTGCTCTGGTCTAGGGAGCTAAGGAAATCATCAGAAAAAGAGGGTATTTGGGATAGTTGATTAGGGAAAAGAGAGAGACAGAGAAAGAGAAAGAATCATAGAGTTAAAAATGACAAAAAGAAATAAAAACAGAGGCAGAGAAAGAACATTTGGATAGTTGGAAAGGAGGGAGGTTGGGATCTCAGATAGATATGAAGAAGGGGAGAATCAGCAGTTCCATTATGGGTGTGAAACAAGGTATAGAGATAGGGTGAGATGGGGAGAAATGAGAACAAGAAATCTGTATTTCTCTGGCCAAATCCTAGGGCAGGATGTGACAATAGCATGGCCAGTTTCTAGTTGGATGGCTGGATGCCAGTGCTTGTGGCAGAGAAAATGGGATGTGTGAGAAAGATTTGTGCATGAGCTCAGGTCTGCTTAGTCATAGGAGGGAACTAATCCCATAGCCTAGCTTCAACATCAATATTGGAATTAGCCTCCAATAATTACAAGGTGATAGAGGTCAGTGACTTAATAAGTCTATGTCTCTTTCCATCATGGTAAATAAGGATTTTTTTTCAATAATAACTTTTTTCAAAATATGCAAAGTTAACTTTCAACACTCACTCTTTCAAAATATTGTGTTCTGAATTTTTCTCCCTCCCTTCCCCCACTCCCTGCCCTAGACAGCAAGCAATTCAAAATATGTTAAACATGGGCAATTCTTCTATACATATTTCCACATTTCTTATGTTGCACAAGAAAAATCAGATCAAAAAGGAAAAAAATAGAAATAGAACAAAAAGCAAATAAACAATAACAAAAAAAGTTGAAGATATCATGTTGTGATTCACATTGAGTCCCCACAGGCCTCTTTCTAGATGCAGATAGCTCTCTCCATTACAAGACTTTTAAAATTGGACTAAATCACCTCATTGTTGAAAAGAGCCACATCCATCAGAATTGATCATCACATAATCTTGTTCCTGTGTACAGTGTTCTCTTGCTTCTGCTCACTTCACTTAGCATCAATTCATGTTAAGTTCCTCCAGGCCTCTCTGAAACCATCCTGCTGATCATTTCCTACAGAACAATAATATTTCATAGCATTCATATACCATAACTTATTCAACCATTCCCCATCTGATAAGCATCCATTCAATTTCCAGTTCCTTGCCACTACAAAAAGGATTGCTTTAAACATTTTTGCACTTGTGGGTCCTTTTCCCTTTTTATGATCTCTTTGGGATACGGGCACAGAAGAGACACTACTGAATCAAATGGTATGAACATTTTGATAATTCTTGGGGCATACAAATTGCTCTCCAGAATGGTTGGATCAGTTCACCAACTCCATCAACTCCACCAATAATGTATTAGTGGGTGAGTAAGGATTGAGAGTGAAGATGATTAAATTCTGATCTGGTATTGATCTTGAAAAAAAGAAAAAGAAGTCCCACATATTTCAAGACCATAAAAAGTTTCTATTCCCCTGACAAATATATGGAGAATTATGCTCATTGCAAACTTTGCCCAGAAACCTGATAGTCAAAGTAGCTTATTTAAAAAAATTCTTATATTTTAATTACTTTTTTTATTTATAGAAAACTTAATTACAAAATAGAAAAAGGAATAACAATTTCCATGTGCACAGCAGAACATGACAGGATTCAAAATATAAATACATATATGTATAAATATATATATAAAACAGTAAGTTTTCATTTGAAGAAAATGTGTCTATATAATAAATATTATACATTATGTTCAGAGCTGTCCAACTTTCCTTTGCTTCCTTGTAGATTTTCTTTTGTTTTCTGCTATGCACTTTTCTTTTTTTTCCCTTTCCTCCTCCCTATCAGGAAGGTTACAATTAAGAGCAGCTACATTTCTATATACATACATATATATATATTCACATGTATTATAATTATATAATCATACACAGATACACACACACATATATACACACACATATGCATGTCCTCTGTTTCTCTAAAGGGTAGACTCTCTAGTTATTTTAAGTAATCTAAGCCTTGGAGAACAACTAAATAAAATATGGTATTGGTTAACAATATCCACTACCACAAAAATTCTGGTAGGATGAGGATTAAGAACATACTATAAGATTAAGCAACTGAGAATGTATAATAACTTTGCATTTTATTTTGTTCTAAAAACTGGGTCTCTATCCCTCTGAGGCTAAAAATACAAGGGCTATTCATTCAGCCACTCCATTTTACCTGGGATTACATGTGTGTGCCCCCATACTCAGAAGATTGATAACTTTGCAGAGAACAGTTTCAATTATGTGGTAGAGTGAGAAGTCAGATTTCAAAGGATTAAAAAGAAGATGTGGCCATGAAAGTGGATTCTTTTTTGCATAGAGTTTCACTGTGAAACAAAGTAGAGCTCTAAGATGATAGTTTAAATGGGGATATGGTAAAATGATGGTATTTTAAATATGGTGGAGTCATGAGTATATTTCTAGGCAAGATGACTGAGTATAGAGAAAGAATGGATATGAAAAGAGAGAAAGGATAAGCAAAAGGGCCAGTTCTAAGAGAAAAGGAAAAAATATCTTTACCCAAGAAGACGGGATGGCTCTTTTCACAATTTTAGCAAACTTGCAGGATGCAAAATAAACTAACAGAAATCATCCTCATTTCTATATGTTGCCAACAAAGTCCAGCAGCAAGAGATACAAAGAGAAATTTATTTTAAAATTACTATAGATAATATAAAATATTTGGGAATCTACCTGCCAAGACAAAGACAGGAACTATAGGAAAACAATTACAAAACATTTTTCACACAATAATGTCAGATCTAACCAATTGGAAGAATACCAGGTGCTCATGGGTAGTCTTATCTAATATAATAAAAATTATAATTCCACCTAAATTAATCTACTTCAGTGCCTTACCAATCAAACTCCCAAGAAATTATTTTACATAACTAACAAAAATAATAACAAAGTTCATCTGGAAGAACAAAAAGGTCAAGAATTTTAAGGGAATTGAAAAAAATGCAAGTGAAGGTGACCTAATTATACCAGACCTAAAACTATATATAAGGCAGCAGTCATCCAAACCATTTGGTACTAAGAAATAAAGTAGTCGATCAGTGGAATAGGTTAGATTCACAAGACACACACACATAGTATATATTACATATTATATATATATATGTATATATATATCATAATCTAATGTTTGATAAATGCAAAGACCCCAGCTTCTGAGAAAAGAATTCACTATTGACAAAAATTGCTGGGAAAATTGTAAAATAGTATGGCAGAAACCAGGCACTGATTAACACTTAATACCCTATACCAAGATAAGGTTGAAAAGGATTCATGATTTAGACATAAAGAATGATATACTGTAAGCAAATTAGAAGAACAAAGGATAGTATACCTCTCAGATCTATGGAGAAGGGAAAAAATTGTGGTTAAAGAAGAACTAGAGTACATTATAAAACGCAAGATAGATAATTTTGATTATATTAAGTTAAAGAAGATTTTGTACAAACAAAACCAATGTAGATAAGATTAGAAGGGAAGCAGTAAACTGGGGAGGGGGGAGGAATTTACATCCAAGGGTTCTGAATAAGGCCTCATTTCTAAAATTAGAGAATTAATTCAAATTTATAAGAATACAAGTCATTCCTCAATTGATAAATAGTTAAAGGATATGAACAGACAATTTTCAGATAAAGAAATTAAAACTATTTCTGGTCATATGAAAAAAATGCTCTAAATCACTATTGATCAAAGAAATGCAAATCAAGGCAACTCTAAGTACAACTACATACTTCTCAGATTGGCTAAGATGTCAGAAAAAGATAATGATGAGTGGTGGAGGGGATGTGGGAAAACTGGGACACTAATACATTGTTGGTAGAGTTGTGAACTGATCCAAACATTCTGGAGAGCAATATGAAACTATGCCCAAAAGACTATCAAACTATGCATACCCTTTCATTCATCAGAGTCTCTACTGAGTTTGTATCCTAAAGAGATCATAAAAAAGGAAAGAAGACCCACCTATGTAAAAATGTTTGTGGCAGCCATTTTTGTAGTAGCAAGGAACTGGAAACTGAATAAATGCCCATCAGATGGGGAGTAGTTGAATAAGTTATGGTATATGAATGTTATGGAATATTATTGTTCTATAAGAAATGATCAGCAGAATGATTTCAAAGAGGCCAGGAGATACTTGCATGAACTGATGCTAAGTGAAGTGAGTAGAACATCAATTCCGATGGACATGGCTTTTTCAACACTGAGGTGATTCAGGCCAGTTCCAATGGTCTTGTGATGAAGAAAACCACCTGCACCCAAAGAGAGGACTTGGGAATTGAGTATGGATCACAACATAGTATTTTCTCATTTTTTGTTGTTGTTTGCTTGCATTTTGCTTTCTCATTTTTTTTCCTTTTTGATCAGATTTTTCCTGTGCAGCATGATAATTGTGTAAACATGTATAGAACATATATTAGGTTACTTGCCATCTATGGGAGGGGGGGGGAAAGAGAGGGAGAAAAAATTGGAATACAAAGTTTTGCAAGAATAAATGTTGAAAATTATCTACACATACATTTTGAAAATAAAGGGCTGCAATAAAAAAAGAAGAAGGGATAGTTCTGGTAATGAGAAGAATTATCTAAGAGGCAATAAAAAAGGGAAGAATGAAGGATAATCTAGAAAGACTTTGAGGTTGAGGAGAAAGAGAGAAAAGGGAGCTTACAGCAGATCATCTTCATTTTCTTGGTTTGGCAGGAAGTAACATCTTGTAAACTAAGTGTAGAGCACAGAAGTATATTGGAGTAAAGTAAGGAAAGATTCAAAGTTTGAAATCAAATAAGACAATATTTGTAAAAAAAAAAAAAAAAGGAAATCATTTAAAGCAGTGTCTGGCATACTGAGGGAATTATATAGTTATTCTCTTCCATTCCTATCTACAGGGAAAGCCAAATGAAGGAAAACTGGCTGAAGATAAAGGTATTAGAAAATCAAAAGTCAAGGAAGATATATGACAGTAGAAGGCACATATTAAACTCCTAATAAATGCCTCTTGACTGACTGACTAATTGACTGGGGAAAATAAGTCTAGACACTAGGCAGAGGCACTGCCCCCAAATTCTCTGGACACAATATACCTATCCTAATTCAGAAGGTGGAATTGAGGTAGGTATTCCTGTATTTCTGCTATTCCAGTAGGTAAGAAAGAAATGAGGATAGAGTTCATTAAAATATTGAAAAAGGATGAAACCCTGTAGATCAGAGAGATTACACTCCCTAGATGCCTATAATTTATAAAAGTGTCGGAGAGGGCAGCTAAGGCTCAGAGAATTGGGTATAGAGAACCAGAATCCTGAACTACAGGGTAATAGAAAGTTCACTAAATTTAGAATCCAAAGAACAAGGTTGAAGTTAAATTTTTCCATATAATATCTGTGAGATTTTGACCAAGTTACTTTGTCTCTTTCAGCATGTTTTCTCATGTGTAAAGTGAAGGTATTACTGACTTCACATGATATGGTGAAGATAGAATAATAGCATCAGGAAAGTAAAACTCTGTAAAGTGCACAGCACCATTATAATGTAAGGCAGGGGGCATTAAAATCACAGTTATGGCTGCCTATGACCTGCACAAGCACCGAGTGGAATTAAATCAGATTAAAATTTAATTATAAAATGTTTAAAAATAAATAAAAATACATTACAATATAGGTGATGCTATATTGTGGTTTTCTAAGTCGATTTGCTGCCCTTACAATGTCAGTATCATCATCAAGATCACTACTTCTTCTAGGGACCGACCAGCAGTCTTTTACAGAGAAGGACCATAGTCAGACCAATTACTCTGGTTGGGGTGAGGCATGTAGGAAACTGAGGGATGTGGAGAGGAAGGTAATAAAGAATAATGTTGGGGGAGAAGCTTTCTACAAGCCTCAGGAGCTAGATGAGGAGAGAAGCAAGCCAAGAGAATCTTCAAATAACAGCTTTACCTAGGAACTAATGAACCTGCTGACTCTTTGGCTGCTGAATGACCTGTATAGTCCTTGGGGGAATTGATTTTGGGAAATCCCATATTTCATGCTATATGAAAGCATGTAACTTTAGTCAAGGCTAAAAGGAATGGTTGGAAAGATGGTAATTCAGATTCCTCAGAAACTGACCCCTACTTTTTCTCCTTAACCTGGGCCTTCTTTTCCTATCCCCTGAAAGATAGAATCCATTCCTTAAAGGAGTTCCCAGCATCTGGTCACAAACTGTGGTCCTGGTTCTGATCTTTCTCTTCACTCCCAAGACATTTCCTTTAAAGAACTGTGGGCCTTCTTCCTTCTCTGAAAACATCCCTGGCTGTCCACCTCCATTCTCTTCCTGGAAAGGCAACATTTACTCACAACTTGGGCATCAGCTGAGAGCATCCCTCACATTTGGTGCTGACACTGAATGAAGCCTGAGCCAACTTGAGATTGAAATTCCAAAGTTTCCTCCACCACAACCCTCTGTGCCATACAATCTCCCCCAACTCTCTCTCTCTCTCTCTCTCTCTCACACACACACACACACACACACACACACACACACACACATACACTGGCGTGAAGAGTTCAAAGTACCAGCTTGAGTTCATTCTTAGAGCTGTTTCCTCTGTTGAAAGGGAACACAAGGTTGGGATCTAGGTTGGAGCAACTAGGAATTCTTTCATGTAGGGGACAAATAATTGTGGGGTAAGGGTTGAAAGGAAAATCATGGGAAAAAGTATAGCTCAAGTCCAAAAGCAATCACACAGTGAAAGGAGACAAATCATTCCTTTAACCTGCCTGATCCATGCTCCCTTGAGTTCTAGAAGAAAGTGACTAGATTTGGGCTATATTGATTTGAATATTTTTTGTACCTCTACTGTTAAGAAAACTGGCACATAGTAAGCACTGAATAAATGTTTCTTGACTTGACTTCATTTCCCTATCAAATCATAACCTGGGATCTAAGAAAGCTACAAGATCACATCATGAATTGAAAACCTGTGGAAGACTTCAAGGTCTTTGGCAAGGAAATCCTCCTTGTTACCAAGGAGCAAAGTTCTGGTTGCTTCATCCTAGTTGTAGTTCTAAGATCTAGGAGTCAAAGAAAAGAGTTAAGTTTTCAGTTTCATTGTAAAAGAGAAGGCCATTTTTAGCCCATGTAATTTGTGATGGACAGCACAGTACAAGAAGAACCCCATGAAATTATTTCAAGTTGCATAAAGGCCTCCCACCTCACTGTCCCTTGTTTTCTACTTACTCCCTCTGACCCCATTTTCCTCCAGTTCTTACAAGTGAGACATCCTTTCCTATCTTCAAGGTCCCCTTCAATTCTACTGTTCTATTAGATTTAAGAGTACTATAGAGTCCACTGAATGACAACCATCCTGTTAGAGATTGTCTGGGCTCCTGCTTTATAAAACTAAATAACATATCATGCCATGTAAATATAGCATGCAGTTCAAAATCATCCCTGATGAATGCATGTGAGAGGCTCAAACCAAGTGTTGGTTAGGTGAGATACAAAGGAAGGAAAAGTGACTTCTGATGGGTAAGTCTGCCTGCTAGAGATAGCATTTCAATTATCAAGATATTAAAGAATTGTTGGGAATTCAACTGGTAATGTTGGAGGGGGGACTCATTACCAGCACATGAACACAGTGTTTTTGTTCTTAATGTTCAGTTGTTCAGTTCTGTTGATCTCTTCATGAATCTATGGATTTGTTCATGGGATTTTCTTAATAAAAGTACTAGAGTGGTTGCCATTTTCTTCTTCAGTGTGTCCCCATTCTACAGTTGAGAAAATGAAGTAAGTATGGGTTGTGACTTGCCCAGAGTCACACAGCTAGGAAGTTTCTGAGGCTACATATTAATTTAGTCCTTGATTCCAAACTCAGTCCAATACACCATCTACTTGTCCCAGGATTGCTGTCACTGTTGCTTGTCCTTCTTTCAGGAACATAGGACACATAAGGGAGGGAATACCATGACATGGAAGTGAATTGGATTTAAATGAGGGTGGACTGTGCACAGTAACCAGCCTTACTTTCTCCTCAACAACAATCTCTGTAAGTAAAGCTGGTCCCCAAACTAAAATTGGTCAGTTGGAAGAGTCTTTCCTCCCTTCTTCCTTCCCTTCTTTACTTCCTCCTTCCTTTCTTCCTTTTTCTCTAACCTTCTTTCCTTCCATCTTTCCATTCCTTCCTTCTTCCTTCCTTCTTTCCTTCTCTCCTTCCATTCCTTTTTCCTCCTTCATTCTTTCCTTCCTTCCTTCATGCTGATTCTGATGATTGTGTTGATGCTAGGTTGCTGACCCCAACTCTCTCCCATGACTGAAACAGACCTGAGCATGAACTCATCTACCTCTCATTTCTCATGTTTCAGACATAGGCCCTGGCACACAGCCAACAGGGAATTAGTCAAGCTGTTTTCACATGCTTCCCTAAGAGCTGGCAAGAGAAAAATGGAGATCCTAACCCATTTCTCCCTATCCCTAGCTCCCTCCATCTATAGTCTAGATCTTACTAAACATTCATATAAAATTCCTGATTCTCCACAGTTTCAGATCAAGTGTCTCAAAAGAATTTGCAGGCTCAGATCTATTTCCAAGTCAAGAAGCAAAGTTTATTATAACCATAACACCAAAATAAAGTGTGCTAAATTCCAAGAGGTTAGCAAAGAGCCAGGAGCAGGAAAGCAGATTTATAGGGAAAAGTTAGGGAAACAAGATGTTTCAATGTCATTAACATGCTAATTTTATAACTTAGAGATGGAATTGAGGAGTGGTCTAGTTCTGACTTTGTGCACAGGTGCAGTACCCTTAGTTCTCTGAGTAGAGCTTAAGGTGAGTAGGCGGGACCTTCCAGAGGTATGTTTTTGGGCCTGAAATGATGTTGGGTCAAGTGGTGGATGTTGGTGGACATCCAAATTTGTTCTGCATCTGGGTTAACTTTAAACATCTCATTATTGTCACTCATTACTCTCAGAAGCCACATTATCACTGACCAATAGGCTGTTTTCTGACAGCCAGAAATAATTGTGGGCTCAGCATCCTGAGGAAATTGGGTCAGGATAGCCAAAGAGAAGAAATACATAATTTCTAACTACATCACTCCCAAGACTAGGTGGCTGTGGGGTTCTTGCTACATTCTTTCGAAGACCTGCACTACATCACTACTATTTCCTCTTCTTCTCATTGCTTGGAAGAGATCCACCAAGGCATGACTAAAATACTTTCCCCCAAAGAAGTTCCTCATAGCTTGTTGTGCAATCTCCAATTTTCTCCCTTTAGAAATATTAGAATCCTGCTGTGCCACCTTTTTTTTTTGCAAGAACTGATAGATGTGAGGATTGAATCCCAAACATATGTTGAAGTTTTGAACCAGTGTCTCGAGCTGTCTCAAAGGAAGTTGTAGGTTTAGACCATCTCCAGATTAGGAGGCAAAGATTTTATAATCATGCCATTGACTGATAGGCAAAGTTCCCAAAAGGAGTTAGCTATTAGCAAGAGGAAAGATGAGGACTATGTTGCCTAGTGGAACTCACCATTAACATGGGGCAAGAAGCCTTATCAGGGAAGACACTATAAAGCAGGAAAAGTTCCTAGAGAACTTAATGTTGGAAGTTGAGCAGTTCCCAATGAACCCACTTTAACAAGGAGGAAGAAGGAAATGGCATGATGCCATTAAGGCAGGCTAGGTTCCTTGAAGGAATCAGCAAAAAAGTAGAGTACCGGAAGGTTTTTTAATAAAAGAAAAATAATCTCAGGGATTGGAATCTATAAATTGGCCTTCTGATTATATACAATAACTAGAAGATCATGATGACTTTGTCAATGCAAGGAATTCATCTAGGGTCCCACAGCAACAAGAGCCCATTTAAATTTCACTTAAATCACAAATTTTTCCTCCATTCCCTGTCCCCCTCATTGAGAAGGCAAGCTTCCCTGTTAATATCCCTTCCTACGGCTCACCTGACCACCAAGAACTTGGTCTTTTTGTTGAGATCTTATTTGCTCCATCAGAATTAATAATGCTTTTGTATTCCCTGTCTTATCCTAACTTGATAACTTTTGAGACAATAGTTTCTGTTGTATAGTAGAATAAGAAGTTATATTTCAAGAGATTAAGGTTTGAGAGAGATGTAAGGAAGTGAGAATAAGGAAGTAGATTCAATGAAAATAAACAAATTTTAGGACTTTAACCATGAAATAGAGGAGAAATATAGAAATAGTCTGAAGGGGTAGCATGATAATATTTTTTCAAGGACTGTGAAAATTTAATATCAAGGAGAAGCCAGTAGATAAAGATTAAAGATGAGAGAAAGGAGGAGATGGTGGGAGGGAAAAGAGAGAAAAGGATTAAAAGACAAGTTTCCAGAGGGTTAGGGAAGGGAAGGGATCCATTTGGGGATCTTTTTCAGGTGGTCAGTGTGCTCTTGCTGTTTCTATTTTGATCTCTACCTCTTAAATCTCTAAAAAAAGAAAAAAGCATTTAAAATAATTTTATGAAATATTATGTTAGAATGTTCTCTCTCTCAAATTATATGTAAAAGTAATTTTAACATTCCTCCTTTTTTCAAATTTTGAGTTCCAGATTTTCTGCCTTCATTACCTATCTCCCTCATTGAAAAGGCAAGCTTTTTAACATGTTATATATATGTAATTATGCAAAACACATTCTATGTCAGTCATTCTATAAGGAAAAAATAGACCCCCCCCAAAAAAAACAAGAAAAAGAAAGAAAGAAAAAATATCTTTTATCTGCATTCAGGTCCTACAGTTCTTTCTCTGGAAAAGGATAGTACCTTTCATCATAACTCCTACAGAATTGTCTTGCATCTCAGCAACACATGTATTGCTGAGAATAGTCAAGTTATTCCTAATAGATCTTCTATTTCCCCAAAAGCCTCTTCACGAAGGGATAAAGGCTGTTTAAAAAAAAAGTTTATTTCCAAGTGTTGGAGGGGGCTGAGAAAGCTTTGAAAGAAGTTCTCAGGGAGAAAGATGAGTCTCAAACTGAAACTCAGGAAACTTAAAACTCAGAAAGAAGAAAATTTAATTAAAAATCTTAATTATAAAATGATAAACCATTCAGGACAACATTAATCTTAGATGGGAATATGAATCAGCCTCTCAGAAAGCTGAGTACCTGTGGATTCCTAAGAAAGCAAGCAACTACAGTAGGATGTCCCCGAATGGAATATGATCTGCACAGCAAAAATAAATGATAGAATAGAAAAACTTGAATTAACCAAAGAAACAAAAGAGAGAATAACTAGAAATGAAAATACATAAAAATTAAAAAAATACATAGGAAAAGTAGCAAAAAGCAATAACATTAAAAGAGCACATGATCACTATACAAACAAAGCATACTGATTTTTAAAGGCAGGATATATAAATGGAATATTATTGTTCTATAAGAAATGATGAGCAGGTTGACTTCAGAAAAATCTGGAAAGACTTACATGAACTGGTGCTAAGTGAAGTGAGTAAAGTGAAAAGAACATTGTGCACAGCTCTTTTCAACAATGAAATGATTCAAGGCAATTCCAATAGACTTGTGATAGAAAGTGCCATTTACATCCAGAAAGAACTATAATGACTTAATGTGGATCAAAGCATAGTGCTTTCACCTTTTTGTTGTTGTTGTTGTTTGCTTACTTGTTTTTTTTTCCTTGTGTTTTTTCTCTTTTGATCTGATGGATTTTTTCAATGATGAATATGAAAATATATTTAGAAGAATTTCATATGTTTAACCCTATATTAAATTGGTTGCTTGGGGAGAGGAGGAAGGAGAGGGAGAAAAATTCAGAACACAAAGTTTTGCAAAGGTGAATGTTGAGAGTTATCTTTGCATGTATTTTGAAAAATAAAATATTATTTTAAAACTTTTAAAGAAATAATGACAGAAAATTGTCCTGTTAATGTAGAAGCAAAAAGTAAAATAAAAATTGAAAGAAACCACTGATCACCTCCTAAAAGTGATCCACAAATGAAAACTCCTAGGAATATTGTAACCAGTTCCAGAGCTTCCAGGTCAAGGGGGGAAATACTGCAAACAGCCCAAAGGAAACAATTTAAATATCATGTAGCCACAGCCAGGATAACATAAGGTTTAGAAGTTTCTACATTAAAGGATTAGAGAGATTGAAATATGATATTTTGGGTGGAAAGAGAGTTAGGATTACAATAAAAAATTATCAGCAAATCTGAATATAGGCAATCAACTTGGCTGGTTCTTTATTATTACTAAGATAAACCCTAAGCTCCTTTGTTTACTTCTCAAAATCCTTTAAGATATGGTTCCAAACTATTTTGCAGCTTTATTATATGGTATTCTTCTTCTACACGCATCATTTTGATGAAACTCATCTTTTCTTCACATGCTGCTCTTCATCTCTCATCTTTGTCTGAAGCATTCCCCATTCCGGAAATACATTCTATTTAAGAATTCTCCTTTTTAGTTCTCCATTTCATACATTCTCTTTCTCAAGAAATAACCTTCTTCTTTGAAGACACAACTCAAGCACCATTTTCTAGATGAATTCTTTTCTTATTCCCACAAATATATATACACAACTAGCAGTGCCCTCCCTCCCTCACACCTGTGCAATTGATGTATTTACTTTGTATTTGTCATTCCCATTTGAATATAAAGCCCTTAAAATGTGGATGTTTTGTTCTTGGCATTATTATCACCAGCACCTGTAAGCTTTCTTACATATAATAATTTTTTGATGTATTGATTCCCCTTGAAGTGTGGGGAGAGAGGGATGAAGCATATGCATAGAGAAGTAAAGTGAGTAAGTATGAAGAAAGTTGTTTTCCATGAGATGGAAGTAAGGGAGAAGGGTAATACAGAATTCCTGGCATGCAGGTTGTTCAAAATTGTAAATATGGGAGATAGAATGATTAGTTTGGGGAACAATTGGGCCAATTTAACTGAAAAACATAAAATGAAAGTTCTATAAGAGTAAATTGAAGTCAAAATGTGGAGGACTTTAAATTTCAACCTTAGGACTTTGAAATTTCTTCTGGAGACAATAGGGAGCCATGGTAGCTTCTAGAGAAGATTAGTAAACTGTACAGATGTATTTTATGAAAATTATTTTATCAGTCATATGGTAAATGGATTTATGGGTTCAAATATCAATTAATATCAATATCAATGAATCAATAAGTATTTATTAAATAGCTCCTGTGTGCCAGCACTGTGCTGAATACCGGCTATACATATAAAAAAAAGTCAGTTCCTTACCTGGAGGAGCTCACATTCTACAAGTAGGATATAACAATGACTTAGAGGCATGACTGAGAAAGGGAACTCTTGCAGTAATAGGAATTATGAACAGAGTCAAACAGAGCACAGCATATTGTCATAAACCTTTCAGTGGCAATGGTAAATGAATTTGATTATTGTTCTTGAATCAAAGTGCAAAGAAATGTATGAACTCTGAAATTATGTAATTGCTTTTTATTTCATCTCTTTAGGTCTGTACTGAAGTGATGGGGGTAGGGGAGAGAATGTAAAATGAACCTAGAATATATAATCAGAGAATGGTATTAAAAATCTACGAGGAGGACTAAGGATAGATGTGAAGTAAAATTTCCAAGAAATGTAGTTGAAAAATAGCTAAGATGATCTAGAAAGACAGTACTGACCTAAGACTAAGAAGGCCTGAGGAAAGAGGATTCTGGGAAGATTGTGGAGTAGGTGAGAAAATTCTAAGCTCTCAAGATTTCCTCCAAAAACAATACAAAATAGTCCCTCAGGGAGAATGTAGAGCAGAAAAAAAAGAGTTGAGGTAGAACAGAAGTCCCCTTGAGATAACCAAAGATCTGAAGATGAGAAAATAAGTGAAGAGTTCCAGAGGCTTGGCCAAGCAGAGTGAAGTCAGGAAGAGAGATACATACAGAGTAATGGTAAAAGGCTAGAGCAGAAATTATTATGTTTCAACTGAAGCAAAAAAGCATGGGTAGCAATTTTGATATCAGATAAAACAAAAGTAAAAAAAAAGGTTTAATTAAAAGAGAAGGAAGGAACCTACATCTCGATAAATGGTACCATACACAATGAAGTCATATCAATACTAAATGTATATGCAGCAAATGGTATAGAGCATCCAAATTCTTAGAGAAAAAGTTAAGCTGCTACAGGAAGAAATAGACAGCAAAACTATATTAGTGTGGGAACTCAACTTCTCCCTCTCAGAATTAGATAAATCTAACCACAAAAGAAAAAAGAAAGAAACTAGAGAGATTAAGAAAATCCTAGAAAACGTAGATATGATACACCTCTGGAAAAAATTGAATAGGGACAGAAAGGAAAACAACTTTTTCTCAGCAGTACATGGGTCCTAAACAAAAATTGATCATGTATTAGGGCATAAAAGCTTCATAATCAAATGGAGAAAGACAGAAATAGTAAGTGCTTCCTTTTCAGACCATGCAATAAAAATTATATTCAATAAAGTGGCAAAGATAGACTAAAAACCAATTGGAAATTAAATAATCTAACTCTAAAGAGTGAGTGAGTGGAAAAACAAATCATAGAAACAATCAATAATTTCATCCAAGAAAATAACAATAATAAGACAAGATACCAACACCTATGGGATGCATCCAAAGCACTTCTTAGGGGAAATTTTATATCTTTAAATAGTTATATGAATAAAATAGAGAAAGAGGAGATCAATGAATTGGGTATGCAACAAGAAAAAGCTATAAAAAGAACAAATTAAATACCAAATTAGAAATTATTAAACTCTAAAGAGAGATTAATAAAATTGAAAGTAAGAAAATTATTAATTAATAAAACCAAGAGTTTGTTTTATGAAAAAAAAACAATAAAATAAATAAACTTTTGGTTAATTTGATCAGAAAAAAAGAAAAGGAAAAAACAAATTATCAGCATCAAAAATGAAAAAGGTAAAGTTACCACCAATGAAAAAGTAATTTTTCATTACTTTTTTTCAAGGGCAGCTAGGTGGCACAGTGGATAGAGTACCAGCCCTGAAGTCAGGAGGACCTGAATTCAAATCTGGCCTCAGACACTTAACATTTCCTAGCTGTGTGACCCTGGGCAAGTCACTTAACACCAATTGCCTCAGTAAAAAAAAAAGTAATTAAAGCAATAATTAGGAGCTATTTTGCTCAATTGTATGCCAGTAAATCTAACACTAAATCAAATGGTTGAATAGTTATAAAAATATAAACTATCTAGATTAAGAGAAGAGAAAATAAATTACTTAAATTATCCTATTTTAGAAAAGGAAATTGAACAAGCTATCAATGAACTTACTAAGAAAAAATCTCCAAGGCTGGATGATTTTACAAGTGAATTTTATGAAACATTTAAAGAACAATTATTTCCAATATTATGTAAACTGTTTGGAAAAATAGGTAAAGGTGTGGGAAGACTAGGACACTGATACATTGTTGGTGGAACTATGAATGGATCCAACCATTCTGGAGAGCAATTTGGAACTGTGCTCAAAAAGTTATCAAACTGTGCATATCCTTTGACCCAGCAGTGTTTCTACTGGGCTTACATCTGAAAGAAATCTTAAAGGAGGGAAAGGGACCCACATGTGCAAAAATGTTTGTGGCAGTCCTTTTTGTAGTGGCTAAAAACTGGAAATTAAGTGGATGCCCATCAATTAGAGAATGGCTGAATAAATTATGGTATATGAATGTCATGGAATATTATTGTTCTGTAAGAAATGACCAGCAGGATGATTTCAGAGAGGGCTGGAGAGATTTGTATGAACTGATGCGAAGTGAAATAAGCAGAACCAGGAGAGCATTATACACAGCAATAACAACACTATATGATGGTCAGTTCTGATGGACATGGCTCTCTTCAACAATGAAATGTTTCAAACCAGTTTTAATTGTTTAGTGATGAAGAAAGCCACATACACCCAGAGGGAGGCCTGTGGGAACTGAGTGTGGACCACAAAATAGCATTTTCGTGCTTTCTGTTGCATTTTGTTTTCATTCTCAGGTTTTTTTTCTTGTAGATCTGATTTTTTTTTGTACAGCAAGATAACTGTATAAATACATATGCATATATTCGATTTGTCATATATCTTAACATAATTATGCCATCTAGGGGAGAAGGTAGGGGGAAGGAGAGAAAAATTTGGGACAGAAGGCTTTTCAAGGGTCAATGTTGAAAAATAACCCATGCATATGTTTTGCAAATAAAAAGCTTTAATTTAAAAAAAATGAAAAAATTTATTAAGAAACCGTTCTCTGGGAAGAAGAAATTAGATGAAAATGTAGATTATATAAAAATAAAAGTTATCAATAAAAATCCATTAAAAAAAGAAAAATAGGTAAAGGAGGAGTCCTGCCAAATTCTTTGCATGACTCAAATATGGTACTAATACTTAAACCAGAGAGAGTCAAAACAACAAAAGAAAATATCAGGCCAATCTTCCTAATGAGTATCAGTGCAATAATTTTAAATAAAATATTAGCAAAGAGCTATTATCAGTAAGATAATACACTATGATCAAGTGAGATTTATACCAGAAATGCAGGGCTGATTCAATATCAGGAAAATTATTGCTATGATTGACCATATCAATAATGAAATCAACAGAAATCATATAATAATTTCAATAGATGAAGAAAAATCTTTTTACAAAATACAGCACCCATTCCTATTAAAAAAAAACACTAGAAAGCATAGGAATAAAGGGAGTTTTCCTCAAAATGATTAACAGCATCTATCTAAAATCATCAGGAAGCATTATTTGTGATGGAGAGAAGCTGGATGCATTCCCAATAAAATCAGGAATGAAATAAGAATATTCCTTATCACCACTATTATTCAATATTGTACTATTGTTGGCCTTAACAATAAGACAGAAAAAGTAAATACAAGAATTAGAATAGTCAATGAGTAGATGAAACTATCACTCTTTGCAGATGATATGATGATATACTTAAAGAATCCTAGAAAATCATCTAAAAAAACTACTTAAAACAATTAACAGCTTTAGCAAAGTTGCAGAATATAAAATAAACCTACAGAAATCATCCCCAAAAAAATACAAAAAAAGGTCCTGGGACCTTTATCTGGTTTATCTGGTGTGAAATGTGTCCCTAGGCTAGCTCCACTGAAACAGCAAGAAATAAGCTCAGATGGGAGGTAGACCCAGACCCAGACTCAGTAATTTTTACCTCTCAAACAGAGTCAGTAATCTGAGTCCAGAGTTATTGAGAAAAACTCTGCTAACAAATGATAAGAGGTCTAGCTGTGCTACCTAGATTCTATCCTAGGCAAGAAAGAACCAGCACATGCCCTGTGAGTGCAGAAGCAATGTGACTGAATGCTGCTGGCTTTGAGCACTAATAGGAAAGCTGAGTTTTTGGTTTGGAATTCCAGATCGACAGGAGAACTGAAGGATATAACCACTGGAGGGTTCTCAGGGAGCAAGAGTATTTCCAGCATAATATGCTGGGAGCCCAAACTGTGGCTTAAAAAGGGAAAGAAATGCAGAGATTGGCCCCAGAACAAAGTCCAAAAAATAACAGTAAGAAAGATCTAAGCCAGAGGCACCATTCCCTATCCTACAGAACTAGAAGTTAAAATAATAATAAGCTGCTATTTTTTTAATGAGCAGACAAGACAAATGTAGAAAATAATGATGGGAGTAGAGAAGACAATGGTTCATCTTCAGAGAAGAATACTGAAGTTAAAAAAAATCTATCCTACTTCAAAGAGTAATGGCAAATCATTACATGCCCAAAAAGAATTCATAGAATTCAAAAATAATGAGAGACATTGATGAAAATTTCTTTAATAATAAGAATAACATCTACAAAAAAACAGATTTCCCAGATTAATAGATGAGAAAATAAAACACTCAAATCATTCCATTTTAGAAAAAGAATTTGAAGAAGCCATTACTGAACTTCTTAAGAAAAAATCTTCAGGGCCAGATGGATTTACAAGTGAATTCTACCAAACATTTAAAGAACAATTAGTTCCAATGCCATATATACTATTTGGAAAAATATGTGAAGGAGTCCTACCAAATTCCTTTTATGACACATACATGATGGGGATATTTAAATCAGGAAGGTCCAAAATTGAGAAAGAAAATTATAAACCAATCTCCCTAATGAATATTGATACAAAAATCTTAAATAAAATATTAGCAAAGAAATTATAGGAACTTATTACTAGGATAATACACTATGACCAAGTGGGATTTATACCAGGAATTCAAGGCTGGTTTAATATTAGAAAAACTATTAGCATAACTGACCATCTCAAAAAACAAAGCTAAAAAATCTTATGACTATCTCAATAGAAGCAAGAAAAAATTTGACAAAATACAACATCCACTCCTAATAAAGACACTAGAGAGCATAGAAATAAATAGGTTTTTTAAAAATGATAAGTAGCATCTATCTAAAACCATCAGAGAGTATTATATATAATAGGAATAAATTAGAAGCATTTCCAATAGTATCAGAAGTAAAACAAGGTTGCCCATTAACATCACTATTATTCAGTATTGTATTAGAAATGTTAACTTAAGTAATAAGAGAAGAAAAATTTGAATGAATTAGAGTAAGTATTCACTCTTTGCAGATGGTATGATGGTATATTTAGACAATCCTAGAGAATTAACTAAAGAACTACTGCAAACAATAACCTTAGCAAAGTAGCAGGATATAAAATAAATGCACAAAAATCATTGGCATTTCTTTATGTTACCAATAAAGTCAAGCAGCAAGAGATAGAAAGAGAAATCCCATTTTAAATTATTGTAGACAATATAATATATTTGAGAGTCTACCTGCAAAGGCAAAGCCAGGAACTATATGAACACAATTACAAAACACTTTTCACACTAATAAAGTTTTATCTAAACAATTGGAAGAATATCAAGTACTCATGGATAGGCCAAGCTAATATAATAAATATTATTCTACCTAAATTAACTTACAAATTTAGTGCCATACCAATCAAACTGCCAAGAAATTACTTTATAGAGTTAGAAAAAATAATAACAAAATTCACCTGAGAGAACAAAAGGTCAAAAATTTCAAGAGGAATAATGAAAAGAAAACTGCAAAGGAAGGTGGCTTAGCCATACCAAACCTAAAACTATATAAAGTGGTGATTCTCAAAATCATTTGGTACTGGCTAAGAAATAGTGTAATGAATCAATAAAATAAGGTAGGTTCACAAGACATAATAGTGCTTTAGTATATATATTTAATATATATATATATATATATATATATATATATAATTATAGTATATATAGTTCAGTAAATTCAAAGACTCAAGCTTCTGGAATAAGAACTTACTATATGACAAAAATTGTTGGGAAAATGAAAAATAGTATGACAGAAACCAGGCATTGACAAATATCCAACACTCTATATTGAGATAAGGTCATCTGATTAGGGAAGACTTCATGAAGGAGACTGCTTTCGAGCTAGGCTGTGAAGAAAGTACTGGAATGATTAGAAGCAGAAAAAAAACATAGGAGCACATTGTCAATAAGGAAGAAAAAGCATAATAAAATCTTCCAAGAATGGCATGTAATCCTGTTTAGTTGAATGTAAGGGAAACAAAGGGAAGTAGTGGGAAATAAGGTGATAGTTAATTGGAAGCCTTTGAGGGGTAGGGAGGACAAGTGACAGTAGCTAGGTGGTCCAGTAAGGTTGGATATGGAATCAAAAAAACCTGAGTTGCAATTCTCCCTTACATGTTTACTAGCTATATGACCACGGGCAAATGACTAGGCTTGTTCTTCAAGTATAAAATGAGGATAATAATAGCACCCGTCTCACAGGATTGTTGTGAGGATCAAATGAGTTTACACATGGAAAGTGTGATATAAATGTTAGCTTTGCATAATATGAAAAGAGTGTACTTTCAAGAAGATCAATCTGACAAAGAAAAAAAAATTGAAATTGAGGAGAGAATAGAGGGGGGTATGACACATGAAGACAGTGAATTTCATCTTGGTGAATTTGCTTGTAAGACTTGAAAAACCAAGTTTGGTAAAGTGTGAGATTGAGAGAAGCAAAGAGAAAAGTCAAGGACTTAGGACCAAATCATTAATAGTTTAAACTCAGGGGAATTCTTAACCTTTTGTATGTCATGGATCTGTCATGCTGCCTGGTAAAGTCCATTGATCCCTTCTCAAAAGAACGTTTTTAAAGAAGAAAACATGTAGGATTACAAAAGAAATCAAGTATACAGAAACACAGTTATTGAAAGAGCTTTAATAAATCTTGTAAACAAACTCCAGATTAAGAATCACGAAATAGGACGTGCACAGGGGAAAAAGTGAAATATGAAGAAGTAGGAGGAGCCCATGGGAAATGTCCTTAAAACCAAGGAAGAAAAGGGTTTCAAGGACAATCTAACACATGTAACATACCTTTCAATGAAACTGCAAACATAGAAAATGCATTCAGAAATATATATGTGTCCTATGGCAACCATTGCTGCGTATTTTCTTATTTTGATAGGCATATTATTTACATATGCATTAAATGATATGCATGTATGATTGTAATACATAGTTGTTAAATATGGTTTTGTGGTTATATGCTTATACTAAGGCTAACTAGGTATTAAAGTCTGTCGAGTGATGAGTTGTATTGTGCCATCTTACTTCATATATTATTAGTATTGATGTGATGAAAGAGTATTGTGTGATACATAACAGTGGTGTTAAATATTATTCAATGGTGATATGCTATTAATATATATTTGGCAATGAACTTAAGAGTAATTTTGGCAAGAACTACAAAATCTTTAATGGGAAGAATATAGCTGGTGCTTCTAAATTAATTTTTAATAAAATTCTGTGAAGTCCCTAGGATTGAGGAAGTTTCCTCAGAGGGAGAAATATGAAACAGAATTTGTAAAATATACACTGTCTCAGTCCTCTCTAGGATAGTGAAGGAACAGTGGAAACTCTTTTCCCTTAAGTGTGCTCTGGGGCAACTTGTCACTCTCTGAGAGTGCGGCATGTGATCTGTATGCTCTAACATCCAGGTTGGTTTTTTCCCCTTCCCTCTGTTGCCTTTGCATTTAGACTTCCCAACTGCCCTGAGAATCATGGGGTAAACTGTGGGGAATGAGTCCAGAAGGATGTGGCAGAAGCTGCAGAATGCAGAGGGACAATAGGAGGCCAAAGCTAAAGGCTGCAGCAGAGAAAGGATCACAAATCAAGAAAAAGCCAAGTTGTCATCCATGTCATTCCCTCTGGGTAATGAAATGGGGAAGGTGATTATTCCTGAACCTTTCTGTAAAATGAGGAGAATAGCACCCTCTATGCAGGATTTTTGTGAGGATCAAATGAGATTATATTTTAAAGTGCTTATTTCAGTGCCTGGCACATAGTTAAGTGCTAAATAGAATACTATTCTCTCCTTAAGTCTCCTACTACACCCCTCCTTCACAGCTGAAGGCCTTTCCTGCTAATTTTATTGAGAAAACAGAGACTGTTTCCCTTGAACTTCCTCCTTTCCCACTCCCTATATCTTTAAATCTTTGACGTCACTTCTCTTTCATTGTCTTTACCAGTACTCCAATTTCTGATGAAAAGGGAACTTCTTTGGGGGAACCAAGGCTTCCAACTCTACCTTTGATTCCATCAACTGTCATAATTTTCAAGAGATTTCTCTCTCAATAATCCCCTCCTGCCAATAATCTTTATGGCCTGGTTCACTATCCGCAATCTACAAACATGTCCAACTCTCCTCCATCCTTAAAACTCTTCTCTTACATCCTTGAAGAGACCCTTAAGTTACTTTACATTCTCTCTTATTAAGCTAAAATCTTGACAAAAGTTGATTACATTCATTATCTCCTTTCTCCACCCTTTTCAGTCTAGTTTTTGATTCTGTCACTCAACTGAAAGGGCTATTTCTATCTCTTGTTTTTGTTACTCTCTCTTTCTTCACCATGAAATAGTTATGATCCATTTCATTTATAGGTGAAATAAACAGAATCATAGGATGTAAAGCTTCTCTATTTCAAATTCTTCATCTTCCATGTAAACATGTAACTGAGGTGCAGAGCAGCTTAGTGCTTTTCTATTGATCAGACATCATTTCCATTAAATAATCAGAATCCCAACCCCAAATAGGATCAAGCACTTCTTCAAGAGAAATACAGCTTGTAGAGAAAGACCTAGGTTGGAATTGCAACCCCTCACCAGTCTCGGTGTCCAATAGGCCCCAGACAAAGAGGTTTGAAAATGTTGTCACAGACCAGTAATTGATCACAAAAAAACACTAGGAAATTTTCTTTAGCAGATTCAAAATATAGTCCTTGCTTCCTATACCAGATCAGCCTTCAATAAAGTCCATGACACAGACTCCTTAACTATCTTACCCAGGCTCAAGAGAGACAGAGTTTCCACTGTTTTTTTATTTCCCAGCAGTGTCACCCAGTAAATTTCAGGCTCGGAATCAATACCGTCATACTAATGTCCATGTTCAAAGGATTTGGAAATGTGTCATGAGAAATCATTGGGAGACACTGTTCACTTGAGTCCTGAATTAAACCTTCCTTTACCTGCTGCCCTCTGTATTCAGGCGGCACGGCACAAAACATGGACAGGGGCTCCTTGAATCGGATATTGGTTCTGTTGGAGATAACCCAATGGATGACACAGTCACACCTCAGAGGATTACTGTGAATGCTGATCTCACGAAGGTTAGGAAGAGATTCCACTGTCTTTTGGTAAACAGCATTCAAGGCATGGTTGTTGAGCATCAAGCTTTAAAGAGCAGGGACATTGCGAAAAGCAAAGTGATGAATGTAAGACCATTTGGGGTTATTGATGGTTTCAAGTCTTGTAAACTGGGACAGATTATCGAGCACATAGAGATCCACTGATACCGGTTCCCCCATATTGTTGATGACAAGTTCTTTTAACCTCAGCATATTTCTAAAGTCCCCTTCTTGGATTTTGTGAATTGGGTTTTTGTTGAGGTCTAGAAATTTCAAGTTTGGAACTTTCTGAGGTGCAAGTTGAGGGGCAGTGACCAACTCATTGTCATAAGAAGAAAGACTCTCAAGGCTGTCCAAGCCCTCTAAGATATTTCTAGGAATGTCAATGAGATACATTCCTGCCAAAACCAAGTTGCATAAATTTGAAAGGGGCTTAAAATTCATATCTGAGATGCCAGTCATTGGATTGGCATACTGTATAATAATATCTATTGCCTGGGAGCAAAATTGGGAGAAACCCAACATTAAAAACACACCTGATGAGGATGACTTTAAAAGTAACAGAAACTGAAAATTGTTTGAAATTATCAACTGGTTCTCAACTGCAAAATGGAGAACATAAAAAGTCCCTCCCAGGGATGTCCTGAGGTCAAATGAAATAGTATCTGCAAAGCACTTTACACATTTCCTGGAACATAATAGGCACTTAAATGCTTGTTCCCTTCTGTCATATCTTACTTCTTTTCAGCATTTTTTCTCAGTTAAGTATCTTGTCATAAAAATATAAGTGGATCAGGAGGCAGAGTCCCAGTCCTAGTTTTTCTGTTAGTTCAATAGGATGACTCATTTAACTACCTTAAACCTCACTTTCCAAGATGTTTGGACTAGATAGCCTATGAGTTCCCTCCTAGTTATAGAGCTATATGATGCTCAGCTTCCTCACCTAGAAAGAGGGGACTGGACTCCATGTTGTTGGTACCTATTACATGAATTATATATATATTTATTTATTTGTTCACCCATCTATCCAATGAACTTTTATTTCACAGCTACTGATGGTAAAATTCTATGCTAAGTAATGACGAACTTGAAACTGAATAAAATATAGTCCTTCCTCTCAAAGAGTTTATGGCTCAATACTTGAATCACACACTCCTTCCCCATAAACTCATCATGATATTCAAAATAAAAACACCACCTTAGTATCAAAAACTATTTTTAGTATTAACATAATGATTTCTTTCAACACATCCTAGTGGAACAACAACAAAATAACATAATATTTATGTAGAGAACTATTATTTCTTATTTTACGTGAATATGAAATAGCTCTTTGTGTTTATTTTTTGACTTGAGGATGATTTTCTGGCAGGTCTTAGACAAATGTATCTCAGAGGCCTAATGGTGACATGGATGAAAAAATCAATTTGTGGAATCAAAAAGACCTGAATTCAAGTGCTGCTTCTATACTATCCTAGAAGTATGACTGTGAACAAATCATCTAACCTCTTTGTTCCCCCACACATGCATACACATACACATACAGAGAGAGAGAGAGAGAGAGAGAGAGAGAGAGAGAGAGAGACAGAGAGAGAAAGACAGAGAGACAGAGAGACAGAGAGAGGAAACTCTTTAATACTATAAATTCTAAAAAGTTGCTAATATGCTTGAAAAAAGTAATTTCCCAAACCAATGAAATCAGTGGTCTGGACCATATACAAATAAATGAATGAATAGAGATAAATAGATAGATGTAAGGAAGTAGAAAGATAAATGGAGGAAAACAGACAGATAGATTCTTATTTATATATAAATAGAAGAAGAGAAATAAGTGTATAGATAAAGGCAAATGCCTGAGTTTACATAATTTTTTTTCAACACATCACTTTGTTCCTATGCCTGGACAAATTCAAGTCTCTTTAAGACCATCTTTGTCCATAACTTCCTGTTCTGTGGAGATCACTGAGAGGACCTTTTCTTACCCATTATTGTTTTCACTGACTCCTTTACATCCCTCTTCCTCAGGCTGTAGACCAGAGGGTTGAACATGGGGATGACAGGTGAGTAGAATACAGCTATGACCTTGCTTTTCTCTGGAGAAGAGAGGGCCCCAGGCAGTGCCTACATGAAGAACAATGTCCCATAGAAGAAATTTACCACAATGATGTGTGACCCAAAGGTGGAAAAGGATTTTCACTTGCCCTGAGTGGAAGGGATCTTTAGGACAGTCGTAAGGATGTAAGAATAGGAGACCAGCTCATCTCTAAAATATATAGAGAATTGTCTCATATTTATAAGTATTCAAGCCACTCTCCGATAGATAAATAGTCAAAGGATATGAACAATTTTCAGATGATGAAATTAAAACCATTTCTAGTCATATGAAAAGGGGCTCCAAATCACTATTGATCAGAGAAATGCAAATCAAGACAACCCTGAGGTACCACTGCACACCGGTCAGATTGGCTAAAATGACAGAAAAAGTTAATGATGAATGTTGGAGGGGATGTGGGAGGGCTGGGACACTGATGCATTGTTGGTGGAACTGTGAACGAATCCAGCCATTCTGGAGAGCAATTTGGAACTATGCTCAAAAAGTTATCAAACTGTGCATACCCTTGGACCCAGCAGCATTTCTATTGGGCTTATATCCCAAAGAGATCATAAAGGAAGGAAAGGGCCCACATGTGCAAGAATGTTTGTGGCAGCCCTTTTTGTAGTGGCTAGAAACTGGAAATTGAATAGATGCCCTTCAATTGGAGAACGGCTGAATAAATTATGGTATGTGAATATTATGGAATATTATTGTTCTATAAGAAATGACCAGCAGGACGATTTCAGAGAGGCCTGGAGAGACTTGCATGAACTGATGCTGAGTGAAATGAGCAGAACCAGGAAATCATTATACACGGCAACAACAATAGTATATGATGATCAATTCTGTTGGACATGGCTCTCTTCAACAATGAAATGTTTCAAACCACCTCCAATTGTTCACTGAAGAAAGCCATATACACCCAGAGAGAGGGATGTGAAATGTGGACCACAACATAACATTCTCATACTCCTTGATTGATGTTTGCTTACATTGTGTTTCCTTTATCTGATATATCTTTTGTGTAGATAAGATTTTTCTTGCATAACAATAAGTTTGGAAATATGTATACATATATTCGATTTGCCAATATTTTAACATAATTAACATGTAATGGATATCCTGCCATCTAGGGGAGGGGTGGGGAGTTGGGGGGAAAAATTTGTAACAGAAAGCTATGTAAGGGTTAGTGTTGAAGAATTACCCACACATATGTTATGCAAATAAAATAAAATAAATTAAAAAATAAAATAAAATAAAATAAAAAAAAGAATAGGAGACCAGGAACACTAGACTAGTGGTTATTATGATGGTTGCAGAAGATATAATAGTATAATATCATTTGTGAAGGTGTCCACACAGGAGATTTTGATCAGGACTGAAATTTCACAAAAGAAGTTATCAACTGTGTTGTCTCCACAAAACTGTAAGCTGAAGATGGAACCAGTTTGAACCATGGAATTGGTGCATCCACAAAAGTAGGAACCAGCCACCAATTGGATACACACCTGCTAAGATATATGTACAGGATATAGAAGTGGAGAGCAGATGGCAGTGATGTTATCATAGCCAGTAGAAACCCTTTGGCTTTGAAAAGAGAGTCAAGAAGAAAAACTGAGTGGCACGAATATTATAAGGAATTGTTATTCTTGTGGACCAAAAAAACTGTCAAACTTTTAGGGGCAATGATGCTTGAGCAGGAAAAGTCTAAATAGGACAAGTTTCTAAGGAAGAAATACATTGGATTATGTAGTCATGATTCTATCTTAATGATGTCTATCTTTCCAATGTTTCCCCACAAGTATGGCCATTTGATGAGCAAGAAGAACAAGAAAAGGATGATTTGGAGTTTGGGGGAATTCTTTTTTTTTCTCAATAATTTTTTTTATTTGCATAACATATGTGTGAATAATTCTTCAACAATAACCCTTACATAGCTTTCTGTTACAAATTTTCCCCCCAACT